>OMKL01088173.1:4773-24025 GCA_900302295.1 Parasudis fraserbrunneri | reverse complement strand
TTTGTAATGATACGGCGACCACCGAGATCTACACTCTTTCCCTACACGACGCTCTTCCGATCTACACACACACACACACACACATATATATATACACACACACACACACACACACATACAAGCATACATGCATGCCCACGCACATGCATTCACACACATACACACACACACACACACACACACACACACACACATAGAGTGACATGTACACTGTGCAGGGCGGAGCGCTGTTTCCTGTGAGAAGTGGAGATGAAAGGTCACATTATGGTGTCAGATTAGACATGGCTTTGAGTCAGGCCTTCTCACAGCTCCGGCAGACACATTAGAGGGACGTGTTTTCCCCTCGCCTCATTTGAGGTGCGCTTGTGAGCCTCGTGAAATCCTCTCCCTTCCTATCATCCCACTTCCACTGCCTCGGGCAGTCACAGAGAAAGAAAAGTGAAGCGAGAAGAGAGAGAGCGAGAGAGAGAGAGAGAGGGGGGGGGAGAGGGAGAGAGAGAGAGGATTTCACGAATGCCTTCATCATTTAAACGGCTGTGCTGTCGCTGGAGCGGAGCATGAATAATTCAGTGAGACTGCTCCTTCTTCAAACAGACAAATAGAACGGGATTACGCCTCCACAAAGCAAACGGTAAACACCACAATCAAAACAACAGAATTAATTAGGTAATTAGGGAGACAAAATAAATGTGAAATAATGATAAACTCTTCTGAGACCGCAGCTGCAACTCTGTTACAGTATGCAAATATGCAGATTCAAGATTTTAGAATACATTACTGGCTCAAAGCATTGTTTGGAATGGAAGGCAATTGCATCCTTATTTATTTATTTATTTATTTATTAAATGATGAGAGTCAGTAGGTAATCCAGATCTAAGCATACCTTTGAGGAGGAATTGTAGAAGGATATTTACGTGAAAGCCTCTCACAACGCCATGTGACACAGATCAATGGATGTCGCTGTACGTTCTAATCCTTTATTGATTAGCAGGATATCTTCAGAAGAACATTGTAAACTGACCGGTAGGCTATGCAGTACACTACAGTGACATTATTAAAAACAACACACTTCATATAGATACACAGAGAGGGTAGGCTTACATTTTGATGATTAAAGAGCCAGTCCGGGATAATAACATAGTACTGTTTCCATCTGTGGTATCACTTCCCTCTAATGTTGCTGTTGTTTATTCTGACTGAGCCCCAAACTGACAGTATGTAAACACTGAGGCTGGAAATGCTTTGCTTACAATATTGTATTATTTAGCCTAAACATGGGGATGAAACTGATATATTTGGAGGTACAGTGAGATCTTAATGTTGCAAAGAGATTACAAGTCCTGCCTGTCAAGATTATGTGTATATAGGCCTAACCATAATTGATATACTGGAGTAAAAAAAAAAATGTGTGGATTGGGGCTTAGGCCTACACAATTGAAGAATGAACAGGAATCCAAATGATGGATTTGTAGTCGTTTGCAGTATAGAGTTAAGAAGGCATTTATCTCCTTCCCACTCCAGCTTGAGTGTGCCACTGGTCTATAGCCGATTAAAAGTGTAAGCAATGAGGATCCTCTTCATCTCCAGATGGAAAATCCCGCCACGAAGAACAAGTGATGAAGGCATCAAGCAGATGAGCTCTACAGCGAAAATGTGTTTGCCTCATGATCTGGAAAGGTCAGAGCTAAAGCCTTTTACTATCAGCAATTAATGGCTTCTACTCACGGTGCTAGAAGTACAGTGATCATCATCCAATGTCCTCAGCTTTCACAGCCTGACAGAGGCTGGCACAGGGCTTAGGTGAATATGAACTATCCATTTCAAGCAATATTTAAATCACATTTCCAATTTGCAGCCCTTGAACAGCAGTTTAGACTGGGATGAGGAGGTTGAAGCGTAATGACAGCTTCTCAGGGGCTTATTGAAAATGATGAATACTCAGAAGAAGGGATTGCTCGATGTGAATTCATGAATTTGAAAGAGATTATTTAAGCGGAGATCAATTTAAAAGTCCTGCAGCTCAACATTGACGCAACGCTTCAAGGGCAAAAAAAAAAAAAAAAAAAAAAAAAGATACAGAGTGAGAACCAGTGAAAAAAGAAATCCGTTCACCAGTCTGAAAAGCCCTGTGCGCGCTGGAACAAATTAGCTCTCTAAATCTGATAATGCTTTCATCCAAACCAGTTATGTTTCATCAGCAATATCAGGGCAAAGGGACCCTGCATGGCACTGTGGAGTGGAAAGATCCTTGTGCAGCCTAATCCACCCACTCTATATGCGGCAGCAGAATGTAATGGTGGATAAATAAGAGGATAAAAACCCCAAGCCTCGACGTCCGTCCACCAAAACACCAGGGGTCACCAAAACAAGGGACGATCAGTGGTGGCGATGGCTTACAGTGTGTACAGATTAGTGGCCGTGCTGCAGCTAGACTGCTGGGGGGACTAACTGTATTCAGTGCCACTGAATAGGAACCCCCGAAGACAGCATTAAAAGACGCCATGAGGCAGACTGGAATACAGGGCTGCTATCAAAGAAGCGCAGCTCCAGATCCCCCATGTCGGTAGGCGAGAGAAGAAAAACACATCACTAATAAATGAACATGAGATACAAAAGAAAAAGAAAATCTGGGACAAAAAAAAAGAATAAGGCGAGTGTGTGCGTTGCGTGTGAATCTGGGAGTCAAATGGAATAGCGAATGAGGCGCTGCCGCTGTCCTGTAGGGGCAGGGCGCCTGTTTTTCTTCCACAGCACATCCACGTCTCTGCCAGCGCTCATTTACTGATCTCATTAATATCCCTACTCTGAGGAGGAGAGAGACAGCAGCCATGAAACAACCTCCCCCATCTCCTCCTCCCTCCATCCACCGTGCGCCTGCTCCACTGGGTCCCCCTCTCTCTCTCTCTCCTCTCATCTCCGCCTCTCTGTAGTTCAGTAATTGGGCTCGGCTCATTGTTATTCAAAACCCTGTAGAACCAATTAGCCGCAGACCTCCTGACCCTGGGTTGCTATGTAATGGTGCTAGCTAAAGACTCTAAGTGAGGAAGCCGAGAGCAAAGGTTTGAAATTCCTTTAGTTCCTGATTAATAATCCTGTCAGGGCGATCACAGACATTAAAGGGAGAGACTCTGGTTCGGCTTCTGCTTTTATGGCTTCTTCCCTCATTTCTGGGCCGTCCATTAAAGCTTAATGATGCTGGGGGTCGCTCTCTCTCCTCTGCCTTGTCAGATAAATGTACAGTTAACAGGATAATGAGGAATCCTGATCCTCGAGCAATCTGGGACAAAGCAGCCCCGTGACCCCGCAGGGTAGAAGGCAGGGCAGCAGGGAGGGGAGGACGGACAGATAGCGGAGTAGGGTGGTGGCGGCGAGTGGATGGTGGGCGGAGGCGTCCCGGCCGCCCTGGAGGAGAAGGATGAAAGGGAGGGGATGGATACAACCTGAGGTGGAGGACAGAGATGAGAGGGATGCAGATAACACCTCATGCAACATTGATGAGGAGACCTTTGGTGAGGGAGGTGCTGCCGAGACAGCCCGGCTACTACAAGTGATTTGTTTTAGAGCTGAATCAAGAGGTCTAGAGATAGCAGAATAACACAGTGGACTGCAACTGAGGAGAAGATACCGTCATTCCGTTGACTACCCAGGAAGATATGTAGTTTCTATACCTGTTTATATGAAGTGACATATGAGTATTTTAGGCTATTGATATTAAAGTGTTGCCTGCGTTCATGCAGTGTGTTTAATCACACATAGGGCATCAACGTGTTCCAGGCCAAGACTATATTTAAACATTGAGAAGCACTTGAACAGCTCTCCAAGTCCTCCCATCTTAGATTGTCTTTTATGGTAAACCAGTTCAAAGAGAACTCTCCTCATAACACCAGATACATCCATTACAAGCAAGACAACTCTCTAGCTGGCTTTTATTTTCAGTTTTATAGAGGACATAATTGTATCAAACGCTCAAGGAGCATAAAACTGAGATTTCAAAACGTGTCCATATAAGGCCTCTGACTTGTCCTGTTTGCGAGTCCTCTCTGCAAGCAATTATAATTTTTGAACTAAGAGGGTTAAAAGAAGCTTAGCTCACACCTGTTTTGTGAAACCTGTTTTGGAAAGATGTGATGTTAGCATTCCTAGCACTGAAGTGCTTATTTGGTTCATTTTCCCTCTGTTTGGCCCGGAGCTGTGGGAGGATCCACATCTGATGCTATGTTCTAAACACTGACTGCTTCAAGCCCTCTGACACTGCTGCATAGCCTCACAGTCTGCTATAAATCTTTTTACAACAAACTCCATAAAGCTCTATGGTGCCTAAATATTTATGGGTGGCTGAGTTCCCCCTGAGGGCTGTTCTCTGTCAGAGACCCAGCAGCACTAAGTCATGTGGAGCGACTCCAGACCTCTTATCTTGGTCTCTTGGTGAAGGGCCTGATGGTCTGGCATCTTCACCAGAGGAGGAACACACAGGGAGGAATGACTTATGAGTGTTTCTGCCTCTGTCATCTCTCCTCACTAACTCCTCTGTCGGTGGACTCAACTGGCCAGACAAACACACCTACCACTGGGTGACCTCTGCTGACCAGACGAACAAACAAACAAACAAACAAAGAAGCTGTTTTATAGCAAGATTACCTAACCTTCTCTGTAGGATACACATGCTGGAAATGTCAATAGACGGGAGACAATGGGGGACATGACAGGCTACGACCTGGCCACACGGCTCGTAGAGTTCAGAGGTCGAATGGCACGATCACAACCCCCGCCAGTACAAACATACCGTCAGTCGATTACAATGTGGACACGACGCAGTTGTCTGAAGGGACACCGCACTGGATATACCGAGGGGGTGAATCCCATACGTTGATGCCTAAAGCGTGTCATTTTGCCTGTCACCGGAGTGCAGTCAGCTGCTAAACGAGGTGGCTCCTTGAAACAAGTGTCTCTAAAAGCAGCGGCAGCAGGCCTGATGAGTCCTTGAGCACCCTCCCAGTGCTGTGATTACTGACGTTTACCCTCTTTAATATGTGTAATTCCCATTTTCTCTGATTCATGAGTAAGAGCCCTCAGGGGGGAACACACTCTGTGGCAGTCTGCCAAGGCCCTCCTGTAGAAACGACTCTAAGTCATTCCTCCCTCTGCAGTTAGACTGAGCGTGACAGTTACAGGTTGTCTGCCTTCTCCTATTATTATAATTGCATCTTAGAGCACTGATGATAGCTTGATTATGTAATGCCTTTTTTGTTATGAACTTCACACACATCCATCAGAGCGACATTCCCCCCCAAAATCTGACGCCATGCGATCAACACACCTGCCTTGTTTAACGGGCTGGGAAAGCTCATCATTAGCCTTACGTATCAACACAGTGAAGTGTTGACCGTGAGGTGTGTCATGTTTTTAGTGCATGATTGCACACATATAGCTCCTCTGAAAGAAAGGGTTATGGTGTTTCACAAACATTGCAAATTGCTGCTTGTTGCAGGTTGGTGATCCCATATAGTATAATCACTGCTTAGTGCAGTGAAGATCACTGACCATAGAGGTCACAGAACCAAGTCTTCTCATGATCTGTTTTTCCATTTCCAGCATATTGTGTGTGTGTTTGTTTGGTTTTTTTGTGTTGTTTTTTTTTCACAATTCCAACTCGCGGATCTTTGGTCAGCAACAGTTTCGCATAACACACATAAGCCAAGATGGAGAAGGCGATGATTAAAGCAAAAAATTAAAAATTAAAAATAAAAAAAAATCCTGTTTACAAAACAGAACGTCCAGGCTCAGTTAAACAGTTCACATCATATTCAGACACAAGTCAAGATATTGGATTTCTCCCACTTCCCAGCTACATGTTCCCCCGTCTGCTCCAACAGCAGTGTGGATGTGAGAGGTAGTGGTTCCCTTTTAACATCTAGTTAACATATTCTTTTCATCTCAGGCTTACACTGTGCTACGGGCCACATACAGAGGGTCTACTGTTGGAGAACAGCTACATGATGACAGACCCACCAAGAATGTTGCCCTTCCCGCCACATGTAACACTGTACCAGAGTTCCCTTATTAAGGAGTGAAATAATTTCCACCAAAGCGGTTGGTAGTGCTGACAGCTCAGATTAATGCTCTCTGTAAAACAGCCAGAATAACAACTGCTCCTGCACGCATCATGAAAACCAGTACGTTTGGCTGAGGGAAGCCTGCCAGCTCCACAAATTCATGCATATTTGGGTCTGTGAACATCTGCCAGCACAAATAATTTATGCTGTTCTCTCAGCTAAGGGGCAATGAATCCCCTCTGAAAAGTTTGCTCCAACTTCTTGTACGGTACGTCTATGTGTCCACCCTCCCCCTCCCTTTCCTCCCTTGGCGTGAAGTGGTGCAGACACACGCTCTAGCAGCAGACCAGGCTGGCTGGGGAGGATCCTGAGGCGTGTGGGAAAGTCCCAGGCACCACTTCACTCTTACCAAGGGCCAACTGCTTCCTGCCCCCACTGCAGGCCCCAGGGTTAGAGGAGGCTGTCAAGGCCATATCCATAACATCCTCCGTGCAGCGGCATGAATGGAGGCCCTGCCCGGGGTGGGATATCCACAGCAGCCCCCAGACACAGAGCAGATATATCAGTGCACTTCACTGTTGGGAGGGCCCTGTGGACCTCTGCCCTGCCAGAACGGTGAATATCAGATCAGCACCATGGAGTCAGATCAAAAACATTTGAGCTGGCTGACACAGAGCCACTTCCTAAGGATAGTTGTCTGTTCCAGCACAAAAGTATCAGGTGGTTAAACATCCTAGGGGAAACATATTGATATTCACAACACCGCCACCAACAGATGGCATATTAATCATTAATTCCTTCTCCACCATTTTTTGTTTGATCTGCAGCTCAAAATTCAGGGCTAAATTAGCTCCTCAGTGCTGCCTGGTGCTGATAGCGAGACTACATATTAGCACAGGCAAGGGAACCCTGTCATTTACCTCCAAATGACAGCAATCCACTTCTCTCTATTCCTCTGGCTTCTCCCTTCTCTGCAACAAAACCTAGTGAATGGGAGGCAGGTTCATTATCCATCCAGTCAGTAAGCTAATTTCAGCTACACATCATTATTGGAAACATCTGGACAGTGAAGTTGGATCAGAGATAGAGCATTTCAAAACCATAGCCTAAATTTAGAATATTTAACACAGCCTACAAGTTATTTTAACCAGTCCCTCCAGGACTTCACAGAGCTTTTTTGTGATCTTGATTTTGCAGCGGCTTTTCTCAAAAATTGTGATGCAATTTGCAAAGTTTTATGAGATTTCTTTGCAGGAAAATTGTGGGAATTGGCAAAAATTGCAAGCTGAGGAAAATATTTTCGATTTTTATATTTAAAAAAATAGGGCTGTCAATATGGCAGTGATTGTCAGAAGGAGCCGGCTTCCAACAAAGATTTCATCAGAGAACAAATGTATTCACAAAATGGATCACCATTCAAAGTTAAGACTAATTGAAGCCTCCTGTGACCAATAAGTACTTATGATTACTTTCCCGAGCCATTTTGTCATATATTTCTTCATGACTGTAGCCCCTACAGATGCATTTTGCTACGTTTTCTTTTTATATATACGTTAACGCATATATACGGCTCTTTATAAGGATCTGGATTTGAACATTTAATGTGGAGAAATCGTGGGAATTTAGCAAAATTGCAAATCCCCACAAATATTGAGGAGATTGGTTGAATTTGCATTAATTATTGTGATCGCATTTTAACGATTACATTAAAAAGGAAATTGCCAGACTGTGTGGAATGGTGCTATGGGCCGTACAAAAAGCCTTCGACACAGCCAACCATGATCACCTACTATATAAGATGGAGGCCATCGGGCTAGACAACAAAGCTCTTGACTGGATCACCTAATTGACAGATAAAGAACAGTTAGTGGAAGTAAGCAGCACACTCTCCTGCCCCAAGGCCATTAAGTGTGGTGTTCCACAGGGCAGTGTGCTTCCATTAATGACTTGAAGGTTGCCTGTTCATCCTGCCAACTCTTCCTCTATGCTGATGATTTGGCCCTATTTGTCTCACATAAAGACACACATGTATTGGAGAACACACTTAATAGGGAGCATAGCAATGTGAGTAAATGGTTCACTGACAACAAACGTTCCTTGCACTTAAGCAAGACTGAAGCCATACTCTTTGTGTTAAAACCAAGGCTTAGTAGAGCCTTGGTTTAGTAGAGCATTTGGATAGAATTAAACAGGACTCATCTAGCAGCAAAGACCTCCATCATTTAGACTGCTCATTGAAGGGCCACCTGAGTGGTGAGATAATGGCACTGAAAAGTCTTGGGCAAGGTGAATGCTTGCACCAAATTCTTAGCCAGGAAGGCACATTTGAAATGAAATGCTAGCTTCCTCCCATGAACAGTACCACTTCGTTTATGCCAGTTGGTTGTGGTATAGTGCATTACCTAAACTATTGGCCAAAAATAAATTAATCAGGGTTGTTTTGCATATGCGGTCAGGAGCTGTTTTTGACAACTTAACTGGCTCCCTGTCAAAGCAAGGGTCACATGGTTCAGAGAATCATTCATAACAATGCTCCCAACTACCTGAGGAACTACTTTCCATACATAAGAGATGGTCACAACCATAACACTAGGGGCAGCATAACCAGTGTAGGGCTCTGCAGCTTTAAAAAACCTGTCTGGAAAATGTACATTTGCATATCAGGGCACCTGGGAATGGAATAAGTCGGCATTGCAAATTCAACAAACAGTCTGATGTCTTTCAAGCTGAAAGTAAAGAGGTGGATGTTGTGTAACATTGCAGAGTAAACCATTCCTTTAACACCACTCATGAAGTCACGAAATATTTTGAGCTGATGTTTGTAAATTGTGAAACTGTTTTTCTATATATACAGTTTTTTCTTCCTTTCTGTGTTTTATGACAAGCTGTGGTTTAGACCTGCCACTGTCATGTTTGCCTATTCATCTTGTCTTTCTAAATGAGGACCACACAGGAAATACGTTTTTGAACCTTTATTATTTCATCCTCATGATTTTTTAATGTATGCATGACTGTCTGTGCATTTATTATTGATTATCAAAATTAATTTAACTAAACTATAGTTGAATATTCATTATCATTAACATGACAACACTGTTATCATATGTGCCTGACAGCTAATCATTACAATTTACAATTTCTTTCGTAAATACAAGTATGAATTTAAAGCCCTAATCTGTGATTTTTTTTTTACCATATCAAAATGGGGTATATTCATATACATTCTTGAAGAGTTTCATTTGTGGTAGAAAAATGCTCCTTGGAACTTTCTTAAACCATTGTAAATCGGAATATAGATCTGTGTTTACAAAACATTAACAATGTCAACAAACCTTTTGCAAAAAAACGAATAATTAAAAAACTAATTTAACTGTTGTCTTGTACGCTATTAATCCTTGTATCAATAGCTCAGTCAATCAACTGGAGAATGAAAACATGTCTCCATTCTTATTTGTTCATTTTGGTAGTGGGGCTATCCATTTGTTTACGTTTGGACCACTGATTGGTCCTTTAATCTCATAACAAAGTTTATTTTAAAACGTGCACTTCAATTAAAATTAATTATAGGATTATGTATTCACATATTAATTAATAGTGACAATGTTGCAGTATGAATGTGTAATGTGACAGATTTACGTGTCATATTTCAACCACACTGTAAATGTGTTATTACATCCATGGTTTGCACAGCATCGTTAAATCCCAGCGTCGTACCCTTTGACTCGCACTGTGGAGATGCGTGGGAGGAACAACTACAAAACCTCAGACCGCCTCTGCCATGTGTGTGTGCGCGGCTGCGCGCAAGCTGGCAGAAGTTGTCAAAATGCTCCTCTCAACCCTCTCCCTCCCGGTCCAAGCTGCTCTCCTCTCCTCCTGCATTCTTTCCTCTCCTCCATTGGACTGGCAGGAGGTCAGCATCGGGCCAACCCTCAGCAGCCCCAGAAGGGAGCCGGTCTGTCAACGAGGATAGCTTGAACACTGAGGGCAACACTGTGGCGAGCCAAGGTCAGGTGGAATCACTCAACCTAAATGCTGACCAACAGCGTGGTTAGAGGAGGCGGAACTGTCATGGTTTGAACTCTTAATGAGGTGTAAGCCAAATACAAAATACAATAGTACAATTGGAAACATGCTACACCAGAAATTAAAGTTGTGTAGAACTTGTTGGCTTGTCTAAAACTGCTGCTACCGGTAGGCTGTGTCTGTCTGGGATATGCATGGTCAATATTGCATTTCCTCACTTCCATTGATGCTTGGGGGTTTTATTAGGAGTAATATACAATAAATGGATTTAATGTTAATCACATATTTTCTTACGTCGTTAGGCATGCACAAGTCTTCCTTCCTGCCTTCTGTTTCGTAACAGCTTCACAACTACTCATTTTTCAGACAAGACTGCCCTCTGCAGGTTGATTATGCATTGTGCGACATAGACACCAATATATTGGCTCGTTTTATCTAGCGATTATAACGATTCCTTATTTGTATCCTATTTACACTGCAATCCCAGTGGTCCTGCGTGTCCCTGTCTGAACCATTACAGGCCTTCCCCGGCAACCAAGAGTTGTTGGGAAAGGGGTGTAGCCTATCACCATTGAGACGTGTCAAAGGTTAAATGGCACTTATACCCTGCATTAATTTGCCTCGGAGGTCTCAGAAACATCTTATCAGGGAAATCTGCATTAACCATATAATTCTATGGCATTAACAAAGAGACAATCAAGAGCACAAAGGTGCAATCACACCCAAACACTCAGCCAGAGATCAAAGCTGTGGGAAAACACAGAGAAGGAGCAGATGAAAGAGGTATAGATTAAGCTGTTTACTAAGGTAAAATGAAAAGGTGTTTTAGCTCAGTGCTCAGCCTAATGAGGGAGAGGGTTATCTCATCAAATATTCAGAGCTGCCAGTTCACAGCCTTTTACACCCGCTCTTCAACATCAAAAGAAAGGCTTCGCAGTTTTCTGGGAAGGTGATGCTGTCTTTTTATAGTGTTGTCTCTGTGGATTAAATTAACATATAATTCATGGACAGGCTCTCTTGGGGAACAGCTAGCTCAAGTGAGGTATCGGGACTTTGGCTCCAATGAAAAGGGATTTGACTCTCAGCAGCTCTGACTGGAACGAACAGTGAAATTCTCTGCTTATAGTGTATTGTATAATAATTTTCATCAATCTATCAACTCTTTTTGCACTGTGGGGGTCACCCACTTACTATAAGGGATGCACCAAATGTTAGCGACCATATCAGATGATAGTGATTTAAAAAAAAATTATCTGCATGGGTCTGATGAGCAAAACTTGGCAGATATGTCTGCGAACATTGGCTGATGATAGTGATTTAATTTTTTTATCATCATCGGTCCAATGAGTGGATCTTGGCAGATGTAAACAACCAGTTGTTGTTTTTTTTGCCACACAGGTTTTGTTCGGATACTTGCATGTGCATAACAGCATTGAAATAGACTGAAGAAACTAGAAAATAAAGACATTATTTTCCATTTTACAATGTTTTCATGTCTTATCAATTTCAGTATGTTCAAAACTGAATTACAGTGGGAAAAGTTTTTATACAGACCAAAATATGTTGATAGCGGTAAATATTATCGGCCATAACAGAAAATGTATCGTTTATCGGCCCAAATCTTCATATTGGTGCATCCTTACTTACCATTACAGCAAATAGTGTTTCAATCATATCTTGTTTACAGCATGCAATTAGATTATAGGCCCACATAAAACAAACTATGAACCCCATGCTAAAAGTGTGAACCAGAGACGAAAGTAGAGGAGGGGAAGAGAGGAGGAGGGGAGGTTGAGTGGATGGGGCTGTGGTGCAGACAGGACCTCATGCTGCTCAGGCCAGACACTCCGCTATTAGACTCAGATCAGCACAAAATATGTGCGCTCAGGGGACGATCCAGTTTCAGCAGAGAAAAAGCGATGTCACAGGGATGATAAGCCCAATGTGTAAATTGAGTAAAGGCCTCAACACGCTCTGAACCCTCCACAATTTCTCACTCTCCCTCTGCGTAAGACATCCTGTGCACAAAACCACTACTACACCGCATTGAAAACAGATGGGTGAGACGGCCCTTTCCCCTTTTTTTTGGACTGCTCTCTGTTATTGGAAAGAATTTCAGTAAGGATTACCAAATGTGGCCGTCTTTCAGGAAAACAAATGGACACAGATGTAGTTTTCCATTTTACAGGCTGTTTATGTCTCGCAAATTCCTCCCCCAGAAGAGTGGGGTATGTTCTTTCATGTTTTAATGGCTTGGAGTGACCACAGCCCTTTGTGGTAAATGCATTTTCCAATACTAATGACATACAGTCACACACTGCTCTGGCATCAGTGTGCTACTCAGGCTCTGCGCCCACTGTGTAATTAGCCTACCACTAACTCCTACTCTGGGGAAACATCCACAACCACATTAAACCTTGACGGTTTTTCACCTCGGAGGAGCCCAAAGCAGATGGCTACCCTCTGGAGGAATCACATAGGACACACAAATGGCTTTCATCAATTGGCTAAACTGATCATATTTGCTGCCTTAATAGGAGGAGTCTCTAAATGATCCCTACAGGAGTTTGGCTTGAGTTTCTGGTCCATCTAGAGACTGAAACGAAATTGGAAGCCTGACAGGGATTGGATAACAACCTTTTTATTGGCAATACATCTACACAGTAACTTAATCATTCCCTGGAGAGCTTGTCTGCAATCTGCTCCTGTTAAAAAAAGAATCCTGTAAAAACATTTGGGCCTACAGTTTACGTGACAATCCTGAAAAACCAACCATTCACAGCACCTGAAGACATATTTACCTTGAAGCATCACACACCACAAATCACTATATTCAATTCAGCTGGACATTACTAGGAGTGGTGTACGACTGTTGATCGGAATCTGTGTAATCCTGCCATCTGGTGGGTATCAAACTGCCTTGCAATCAGATACCATGTTCTTATATATTAGATTACCACCTGTAACATATGCCATAGGAATTCCTAGCCACAATCTCTACTTTATGTTTAAAGAAACACAAATATATAGAGATGACAGTGAAGCTGTGGGAAGGACGTTCTCTGTTGTTAAGTCGGGATCATGTGATCCTGTGTGAACCACAATGAACTCATATCAGTAGGAGGTTCCCTGGTCCTCTCTGCGGGGCAGCTGATCCAGACCTGCATCATGTGTCTTGAGATCGCCACATAACACGCGCACATGGGGGGACGAAAACCTGTGGAAGCCGTTAATCAGACTTCAACCAGCCTCATTAGCCATAGTGATATCTCACACATGTGTCTCTCTCACATGAGTGGACTAATGATAGCGCATATAGGCTCTGTGTCACCCAGGTCACATGAGGGCCTTCCCACTGAGAAAAAAACATCAGAGCGGGGCCCTTTCTATGACCCAGCCAGCTAATGCTGTGTGTAGTGTGTTTTAAATCACTGCAGAGGTGGGGTCACTCTCGTAAAGCAGGATCTTGAATGGCCCTCAGAAATGGGCAGACAGACACTGTGGTAGTAGCTTGCTGAACGGATCTCCAGAGAGGATCTGTGTGGCTGTTGCGTGTCATTCTTTCTGTTGGGCTGTTAAATGCCATCAGATGGCTGTGATCTTAAAAGCACACACTGAGTAATCTGAGGCAAGCCAGTGGACTGACATGTGGTCCTGGTTACAGCTCTGGAAAATGAGATTAAAGGAAATTCTTCAAACACACTGAATTGTACTTGCCATAACTACTAAGAACAGTTGACACTGATCAAACCACAAATCACTGACTCTGAAACCAATGTTCAGCCTCCCTCTTTAATCATCAGGCAAGTCACAATAATGGTAAATGAGAAAGGCTGGGCGTATTCAGCTGAACAATTTGAAACGAAGAGAGGTGAGAGGAGGACCAAGGAAGCGTGTTGTGGCCAGACATGAATGGTGCATCAAGTTTCTTTCCTCCACAGAATAATCTGGGCTTAACACCCGAGGTCTATCAGAGGACGGGGACATACTGCCACAAGTGCCAGCAGACTCAGTGGATACTTTGGTGAATCTAAACCACTTACACCACGAGGGAAGAAAAACAGAGATGAATGATCCTGGCCAATATAAGTCCAACAGAGAGGAAAAAGTGAAAAAGACTCACAGGTGTCTATGTAATCCCAGGGTTTGGCCACGTCCAGCACTTTGCTGGAAATAAATCTTATTAGCACTATTAATACAGGCTTTGAGGTGGAACCACAGCACCGAGCCCACATTCCCTTGAAAACAGTGTTTAAATTAAGACCACATGTCCACTTCATGTGTAAGTAATAACTCAAAGAGTCCGTTTGAATAACACAAGCACAATTGAAGGGAACATCTCCTCTTAATAAACCTTTAGTGGGGAGGGTAGGTACTCAAGATACTAACCAAACATGGCTCTACTCCACAGCGTTTGGCTTTCCAGGCCGAAGGTAAACCTCAACAATCCATCTCTTTCAGAGATGATGCCAATGTTGTGGGAGTCATGGTCTGCCGCTGGCAATAACTTCATATTTTATTGTCTAGGGCTTGTGGGCGGGATTCAAAAAAATATTTTTAAAACTGCTTTCCAACGACAGTGGAAGAAAATTTGCTCAGAGACCTTTGCAGAGCATTTCCACCAAAAGCCAGTATTAAACCAATGGGAACTCCAGTGGACTCAGGTTACAACAGATTTAGAACACGTTTTTTTTTTGCTGGGCCCTTGAGGGTCCGGTCCAGCCTAGTGCAGGGCATGTTGCACATCAAGTAAGTGATTCTCAACCTAATTTGTGTTTCTTCGTATTTTCAAATGATAAACCAAATTTAGGTACTGTCTACACTCTAATCACAGACAGTAGGTACACTCCCCCACTTCCAAAAATAGCACTACAACACAGTTGATGTCACACCCACATTGATACACTCTAGGCCACCGGCCTCCATTTCATTAGATTTAGTCTCAGGAGCCTCCATCTGACAAGATGTTTGTGATTAAGGAGGTGGCCACTGATCCATTGTGTCTGTTCGTTTACATCCATTTTAAAGTATTTCTCAATGAAGTATCCATTTATTGGACAGGGCTGATGATGCATACATCTCATGCCAGATTTGTATCCATTTTGACAAGACAGAAAAGTTTGTAGGATGGACTTTTTGGAAGTGACAGATATGTCACCGTCCATTAGTAGAGCTGTATTTCTGTATTTCTGCAAACATTGTGAAGAATGAGAGTGGCCATATCCTAAAGCCCAGAATTCTATAACTATACGGTAGTTTGGGAGACAACAGTGGACCCATGATCAGACGTCACTCTTATATATTCTTTCATTCTAGTGAATTAAATTAATTAATAATTAATAATTTTCTGGGGTTCCCCAGAGCCCCCATTGAGAACCACTGAACTAGGTCAATATTGAGCTGTAATAATAAATACCCCACAAATATCTTTAGTTCACAGTGTGGGCCAATGGTCCGACTAGACTGGGAGCCCTGCTCTTCTTCTGCATAACAAGGTGTATCCAGAATCTGTTAAAACACAGATACGCAAAACACTGAATAGAGAATGAAAAACTTTTATTATAAAATGACAACAGCCAACAAAAACAAATTTAGCCAGCACTGGGACCAAAACACATGATGAAATTTCTTTTCAAAAGATCTCGGTAAACACCAGACGGTACAAGTATAGAAACTAAAAAGTGGTACTCAAGAACATACCAAATACGGGAACAGCGTTCTCAGCAGCTTTCCAAATGAAAGTAAATGGTTTTGTCCAGGGAGAAGTCTGAAATCTTGGACTGACCCGACTCTTAAAAACACCATAATGACCAACAGAGACCTCCGACAATCCGTTCTCAAAAGGCTTTTTAGTGAAATCCCACCCTTTCAACAGGTGAGAACTTTCGTCTGCGAATCAACAGACGACAACTCGATCTTCTGGGTTGATCAACCTTAAACTGCCTTGCGATGGTACTCTGGAGGGGCAACCTCGTAGTCACTCGCATTGAACAAAGATGCAGAGTTCTTCACGAGATACCTTGGAAAAAATACAAACAATGAATTTCATGCCATAACCACACAAGAGTCGATAAAAAGTGGTCATGTGACAGAGGTTTGTGAAGATCTGAGTACTAACTTGAGGAAGTCCTGTAGATAACTGAGCAGCAGCGCCAGGCTCTTCTCATCCAGGGGAGTGTAAGCCAGCATGGCTCCGATTCGCACTGTTGGAAACAAGAGTAAACGATGTGTTCATCATCTCTGCTAGCAGCTCTCGCGTTTGACTTTTGCTGGCTTGAGAAAAACGTATGTGATGTGAAAATCATTAGTCATTCAAAGTTACACGAAGGGTTGCATCTTATCAAACGTTCAGAGCGCAGTGGGCTTTTACATACTGTAGAGTTCTGGTTCTCAAAGCAGGGTCCCTGAGAGGGTTCCAAGGGGTCCCCAGAAAATGTCACTAAAATGTTATTCACTAGACGTTTGCCCAATTAAGAGTATACAGTATATAACAATGATTATTCTGATCACAGGTTTCATTCTCTCCACTGTCATCTCCCCACCTACAGTATAGACAGTTATAGAATTCTGGAATAATTCATATCCAACAACAAATATCTTCTCAGATGTGGGTCCTTGGAACAAAATGTTATCAAATGGGGGCCCCTGACCCATTACATGTCTATTTGGGGGTCCTTGACACAAAAAGGGTTGAGAAACACTGGTGTAGAGCAATAGGCTATAAACACTTAGAAAATGTGCTAGCGCTTCAAGTGTGCTACGTGTGCTTATACTAGACAGAGGATTGATGAAATAATCCAAGTGATTGACATCTTGCCCCCTGTGGGACGTATGTGGTCACTGCACCATCTAAATACGTCCACAGATCAATTCCTGACCTCTTTCAGTTGTGGTTTCACAGCACTCAAACTAAATTTACCTGTGATCTCATGAAACTGATGAATCTTAAATATGCATGTATTCAGTATTATTGGAGAGGTAAACATTATCTGTTGGATAAATGCGGTGATGACTGGAGCTCTTGCAACACTGGCTACGTTTTACATGCATGAAGAATTCTGCTCTCAACCCGGCAACTCAAGTAACCTGGTTTTGGGTAGACACATGTCACCTTGTACAGGGTCATAGTTCAGAGGTCATGGGTCATTTTGATGTCCAAATAAAAAATAAAACAATGCCAGCAAGCCATTACATAGTGCCCTCAGAATTCTTGGCACCCTAGGCAAATGTGAACAAAAAGAGTAATTAAAACATTTTAAATCAGGAAATAATTATTTTTCTCAAAAACATTCATGTCACAATCATTAGCACCCCAAGGAACTTTTATTAGCAAACTCTATTAGATATTCTGATAAAGATTTTACTTTTTAAAGTTCATCTGAGTGTAAGGGTAACTCTTAAGTGGTCATTCATTATTTTGTCTTTCCTGCTAACAACGCAGAGACCAATGTCCCTAAATACATTTGAATGGGACTTAATGGGATTTTAGGTGTTGACTATTGTGTACTCTCCACCAGAATACTCATACACAGTAAGGGATATGTAATTGACTTTTGAGTGTTATTTTGTTCAGTCCCTGAGGGTTCAAAGAAAATATGAATCATTACCCTCCCATCACTGTAAGTTAAAGTATAGATCGGTGCAATTTCAGGGACTTTTTCCTGTCCAATTTCTCCATTGACTTCCATAGTAAATTTGCAAATTTTAAAAGTCAAATATATTAAGCTTATTTACCTAGGGTGCCAAGAATTCTTGACAGCACTGTAAATCTTCTCATTTCTGGGGAGAAGAATAAAATCATCATATTTCTTTCCTGTGTCATAAAAGTAACCTACTATTGCTCAGTCAAGAGGTCGAGGGTAGCTGTAGGACGCACTTTTTGATTTTGAATTTTTGTGAGCGGACCGTTCCATTTGTGGATGGGACACCACATCAGGTTGACAGGAATATTCTGCTAATTAGTTTATTCATGGAAAAGGGATAGGCCTACTTCAGCACAGGGTATTGAACATAAGACCTTAACTAGGTATTGAACATAAGACTTTAACTAGGTATTGAACATAAGACCTTAACTATGGCCAATAGCCAGGTTACTCCGTGCATGTAAACATAGCCAATTAGTTTGCTCACCGGGCTTTTTCATTATTTATTCAATATGTTAAGGGAAAATATGAATTGCTCCCCCTATTTTTTGTCTACTTTATGAAAAAGAGCCGAAGATTTATTGAAAAAAAGTTAAATAATTTCAATTCACGGCATCTGTGTAGCCATGTTTGTTCATGCAGAAAAGATAGTCTGTTTACTTTACTGATAACTACATCACTGCATTACTCAAATGTTCAGACAAGCTTAATATTTGATTATCTGTGATACTATGTATACAAGCGATTCAAAGTCATTACCGCATTTTCTTTAAAACTAATTTGGTCACAAAAAAAAAGTTTTGGTTACACTTATGTTGCACTTTGGACAGAGGTGTTTTGCAGGCTGTGTGACATACAGGTGTAGAGCAGCTCTGTGTAGGAATATGATGACCTCTAACAATTTCACAGAAAATAAATTTTAATCGGATGCTTCCAGGTCCAGAACCATACACTAACATGTTAGGACAGTATAATGGGATCCTGAATTCTATAATGATGATTTCACCCATTGTTGAGGGTTTGAGGTAGGGCTGAACAATATATCAAATTCATATCGCAATATGAAAGAATGCAGTATTGATTCCAAGACGACACCAATATGAGCATTTTAAAATCATTTTTTCAAATTCACATAACGGACAGTTAAGATTTGCTCTCAAATTACATGAAAAGGAAATGTAGATGCTAAACTTAAAAGAGTCAACCTTAAAAAAAGAATAGTGCAAATTATATAGCAATATCAATATCTGCTAAAATAATCACAATATGACATTTTGTATGTATTAATGATGATGAATGATCATCACCATGTATTTAAACATGGTGGATAAGAGAAAAAGGCAACAAAAAAAGACATTTCTTCAAGCATGGTTAAGTGTTTTACGTTTGTGTCATGTGTTTTATGCACCACTGTTGGGAGGGTTGGCTCTTGTTACATCCAACTTAGCCCAACTCCATTTAGCCTGCTAAAGAAGCAATATTCTGTCATCACAAAGTTTCATAGTGCAGGTTTAAGTATTCCTAACATTACAC
>OMKL01088147.1:17168-28901 GCA_900302295.1 Parasudis fraserbrunneri | reverse complement strand
GAGGGCGGTGGTGGTGGTGGTGGTGGTGGTGGTGGTGGTGGTGGTGGTAGGAAAGATATGTTATTGCACTGCAGTTGGGATGGTTCCATGAAAGGGAGGTCGAGGGATATCTTAGGGGTTAGTGGAGAAGATTTTTTTTTCTCCAGTGTTGAGTTTTAACAAAATGTAATGACAAGAGGGTATCTCCTCCATGGTCAGTCTACAATGGCAGACAGTAAAGCCATGACAGACATTCCACAGCAGATAAGCAGGATCTGCAGCAGGGAATGCCTAGGAAAAGAAAAGTAAAGACAGGCTCAGTGAAACTGTAAATCACAGATTTGTCTCATCAGCCCATTTCACACCATACTCAGCCCCAGCCTCACTCTCACTTCATTTCAAAAGACTAGAGAAGTTTTTAAGGTGCTACTGGTAAGATTTTCGATCGTTTGGAATGGGGATGATGTAGACTCAACCACATACAAATGGCATTCAACAACATAATTTCATTGGAATGACAGAAAGTCAGAATAAAGGAATACAGAATACAGATTTTGCTCACAATATTTATGTATCCTAAAATATTTTCAAGGGACACTACACTGGCATTTTTTTTATTACTTATTTTGTTCATTTGTAATGGTGAGCATTTTAACTTGAGTTGCCATGGCATGAGCCCTGTAAAGTAGGCCTATAATCATCTATGGATACTATTTGGAGACCAACAGCAAATAAATGAATGCACACATTTGGAAAAATCCAGTCAGTATTCTCTGAAATGTGTTCCTTTTATTTGGTAGACCTAACTTCCTTCATTTAATTTCCTTAGGGCCAAACAATCGGTTCCGAATGGGCACATGCTCCGACCAGCCATGTTTTGAACGGGCACTGCACTAGTTCACTAAATTCAAGGGTCACATTGAATTCAAGTGAATCTGACCCAGTTAAAAGATAAAGGATTCCACTTATTTGTCCTTCATGATTGATGGTGACACTGATGTGTCAACCGAAGAATGCAAGTCTACGCATGGATCCTGGATCAAGGGAGGCTGGTGAATATTTTGATTGGCCATGTTGAAGTCCAGCATGTGCATGCTCAAGATATGTTAATTACAGTATCAGGCTATGGAAAGTACATTTTTATCAGAAAAAAGTGGCACATTTAGTATTCATTAATCCATACACCTTGCCACATTTTAAGCTAAATATAAGCAATTCCACTGTGTAGATTATACACTGGGTAGAAAATAAAAAATAGAGTACGACTTCCAACCACAGCTGGCAAATCATCTTTGGCCTCATCCCATGCATGATGAAAAAAAGAAACATTTAACACTGTAACTTCAAGGAGCATGACTGAACAGCACATGGTAATTCAAGATAACATATAATTGTACATGACAAATTGTCTCTTTATTACCAAAGCATTTATCAGTAATACAGTAAAGATGGAAAAAATATGAATGTGTTGTAGTGCATGTTGATTTAAGTGGTACTCCTAAATTTTAAAATTTTCAGTAGGGAGCACCAGTGCCCCTTGTGGAAAAAGTTAGTCTGGAGCCCTGCGAGTAGCGCTTTTAGGTAGTGTGAATTTACCAATACTAGTTCTGCCGTGAATGGTGCTAAAGAAGAGAATGTGAATGGTGTGAAAATTATCAGCCATACCTGAGACTGGTCTCCTCCAGCAGGTCAGGCACCACATTCACCAAGGCTATGTACAAGAAGCCTCCAGAGGTGAATGGCAATATCCACACTGTTGCATCCTCTAGAGAGAGCAAGGAGGATTTAAAATTACTTAATGTGACAAAAGTGTTTCTGTGGAAACTGACTCATTTTATCTCCAGTGGACACTCGCAATGTGAGTGATGATGGTAGTCAATCTCTATGTATAAAATGTGTCTTGGGGTAATGTCCTGTCTCACCTGTGCCTTTAGGTGACTGGGCACACAGTGCGAAGACGGCCCCCAGCACCCCTACCAGCGCCGTGGACAGTTGCATACATGCAGCACTCCAGCGGTCGAAACCAGCCCGTAGCAGGATAGCAAAGTCCCCCACCTACAGATGACAACACCAGTCATAATAAGGTAATCAACACACAATGGAACCAACCAAAGATAGTGATATCACATGGGCCTAAACTATGATTTAGGAAGAGTTCTTAAATTAGCACAAATAAAAAGAATAAAATCATTAAATATGCAACACTAACTGGCATTTAGTAGAGCTTAAAATCCTAACAAGCACTGTATGACATAACAGGACTCTAGACTGAAACCTTTTTTTGAGAAGTGCGAGTTCATATTTGACTTGGCTGCATTATTGCGAGGGGGGGCGTTGAAGGGTTCATTAAAACAAAGATGCAGTCATGTAATCGATTTTATTATAAGAGTATATTTTGACATATTGCACTGGTATTACTTGTCTCTATTATAGATGCATGCCAGGCATGCCAGGCATGTCAGGTGGATCAGAGTTGAAACAACTCAAAATTAAGCTGCCTACAGCTGATTATTTTAAAAAGCAGAATAAGGGCAGAAGAGAGAGAAGAGAATAATGAGGCAGAGATGCAGAGCCACCTGTGACTAATTCTGGCTCTTGCCTTGTCCTGATCCCGGATAAAATTCATAAAAAGAACTCCTATCCCCTCCATATATCTAACTGTACATGTTGCTTATGCAACAAACGCAAACCACGGCCCCGACCCAATTCCCATTCAAATGTCATCCTACGGGGAACAGCTGTATAGATAGTCCATTGTAGACAACTCTAACCAAAAATTTGAAGCAGCACGACAACAGTCGCACACTGAGCCTCTCCCGACTACTTTTCAGCGCGTAGATGAAAATAATCGCTCAACGGAGGAGAATGAAATGGTCATCCAGTTCAACAGTGAAGAAGAACTCCCCTATATTATTTATCTATATTTATTTTTCGAAAAGAGTTCACTCGTAATGTAAATAAAGAAAATAGAGAACATAAAAGAAAGAACTAGCGTTTAACTAAGGTCCTGTTCTGAATACTGCACAGCAATAACCAGCTAAGAATGTTGGTCACATCAGTACAGGGGTCGCGTTAACCGAATATTTTCCATCTTTAACCGATTTTTTTTTAACAATGACAGAAAAATCTAAAGGCTGTCCGTCATTTGACCGATTCAATTCACATGCAACAGCCTGCAGAACAACATTAAAATGGCCATGAGAAGCAGTCTGTCCAAGGCAAAAACACAAAACTTAATGACAATCGCCTCTGCAGCTGTCTCCCTTGATGAGTTTGATTATGCTCAAGCGAGCACACAGTTCAATTTCATGCGGACCCGGAGGAAGGTCTGAGTTCAGCGTTAAGTGTCAATTGCGTTTTTTTTAGTTTTTTTTTTTTATTGAATTTATTTTAAATGGTTTGTTCATATTTTAATTGTCTAATTCCATAAAATGTCATTGTTCATGTTTGCTTGTTTATGCACAATAGCCGTGGCGGTGTTAATTAGTGCCCCCATATTGTTTATTATTTTCCGCTGTCACTGCAGGGGAAAATCGTTAACTAAAGCCGTTTCAAATTCATTTTCTACCCATTCTTCTAGTTAAATCTGATGTTCAGATAAGTTAGGTTTTACTGTAAAATAAATAATTTCATGTTGACATGAAGAGTGTCGATGTCGATGTGAGTTTCTTACTTTTTTCTCTCTTATAAATGGATCATCAAAGTTTGCTTTTCTGTCTATATTAGCATTATTCTGCATATTAAATGTATTGTGGTCGATTGTTTTTGAAAATTAAATGCTATTAAATAGGCTATATCTCATTTCAAAGATGTTTTATTAATATGACAGGTAATAATTGATGATGACCGAATTTTTATGACCCTGTCTCGTCATCATGACGGACAATGAGAAAGTCTAGCGCGACCTCTGCATCAGTACCACTAGTGGACAGTTAGTTTAGAGCCCTGTTTAATCATAACAGTATCTGTGATCTCACCTCGTGGGGGATCTCATGCAGCAGGATGGCGAAGGTAGTCAGGAACCCAACCTGCAAGGACAGCCACATTAGCACCAAGACAGGAAACTTAACTTTACAGTCACAGTGGATGGCAGATGAAAAAGTCCACCTTACACTTTCATTTTTTAGTAGTTTATCTGCCAAACTGCATAGAAAAGAGTGAGGTTGTTTATCTGCCAACGTGTCTAGTAGAGTGGGCAAACTAACCAGCTGCAGACTAAATGTACCAGCATTTAGCTGGTGGCAATTTCCCACTCTGAGAGGTACTGTGTGGTCTTATCTGGTGGGGAAAAGTGTTCTGATATACATTCTATAATATAGCAAACCACATGTTATAACGTGGTTTAACATGATAAGATTTGCTTTATGCCTTTAGTTGGAGTAATATCTAATGTGATACATGAGTGAGTGAGTGTAAACTAGCAAGTGGGAGTTGTGCATGAATATATTTAAGACATCTAGTTTACTTCCTCTCTGGCACACTGTGCTAAGGTTCATGCTGTTAGCCTTATGCCTCTCCAGCTGGACTCTCTTCTACCCACCACTAGCATGGATAATACTTGCTGTGGTGACGTTATTCTGTGTTACTGCAATTCAGAGAGTCTACTTCTTATCATAAGCTTGTAACCAAAGAGTAATACATTTAAATCATATTATGATATTTTCAATCTTTTAAGACTTGGGTTTGTGTTATACTATCATGCTGAGGACTGAGCAGTGAGTTGTGTCCATTTAGGGCTGACGGAGAGCTGATACAGCAAATCTACCATGCTGCCAAGAGATTGGGACAGTGTGCCAAACATGATAGTCACAAGGTAGGTATAATCTGTGCCAATTCGTACATGCAAGTCACCACATATCTTTACCCATTCCTCTTTTAATGTCACAGCACCCCTCTGCGGCCATTTTACATCCTTCCTAAAAAGCATTACGTTATTTTAACCAGGGACGCAAAACAGTTTAAGAACCATAAGCCCCATAGCTACCAATCAAAAGTACTGTTGAAGCACTCTTGCCTTCAACTGATGTTACATTGGAGAAATGATTTGGGCTGGGTTTACAAAAACAATCGTAGCACGTTCCACTAACATTGTGCTACTGAGTTACAATGCAACTGAAACGATTACAATAATACGTTTACAAAACACACATTTTCATTCTCCAAACCATTATGAGAATGATACAGGTAGGGAAGTCTGAGGAGTCTTAGAGAGATTTTGGGCCTGGTCATTGCGGGTTTATGTCAAGACTCCGAACCTTTTTGCTGACCAGGAAACTCCCTGCCACAGCCAGCCCATGGGTGAAGTTGTCAATGCAGTTGGCCAATAGGTTCAGGTAACCACTTATCTGAAACACAACACACAAAACAGTTGATGTTCCGATGAATTATTCCAAGATCCAACAAGTAAGGTTGATGGGAGTTAATCAAGTATTCGTCATCATAGCATTTCTCCTCAAAGAAACCAAACCTCAACACCTGGCTAACAACTAGCCCTGTATCTAAGGACACACTTTGGGTCCTTTGATATTTGTCATCAAATGCTATGACAATCAGGGCTGTGTCTCACATGCAAGGAAGCTTCCTACATAGATAGCATTTATAGGTAGGCAGTTGCCATTTTTAAGTTTTAGGCTGTCTCAAACAGGTAGGATGCAGTAGGAAGTATCCTTTTAAGGTATCTCATTTTGGCAAAAGTTCCAAGGAAGCATGCAACGGTTCCTTAGGTTGAGTATGTTATCCCATAACACCTTGTGACCCTGCTAACTGGCGAGGAAGAACAAAACTAACCCTCAACATCCGCTTATTTTAATGGAGGCCGGAAGCCGAGATCGTCTCCTTGCAGTGGCACCGGTGACTGAAATCGGCAGCTCGCAGGGTGTGATTTGCCTGGAGGTATATCCTGTCCTCCATTTTTGATTTCCCTGCCTCTGATCATTTAATCTGATTGCCTGGGGGATATACGTCATCCTCTCTTATGGTATGCCTTCCACTCTATAATATTAGGCTAAATTAAATATGCATTTCCCCATCTGGCAGTCAGTAGGCACAATGCCTCCAAATAGCATTGAGAGCTGTCCTCTCTTCCTACTAGTTTGGTGATACTTTAGAAATTGTTGCCATGCAAGCACTACAGCCTCATAATGTCTAACACAAAACAAAAGGCAACTTGGACAAGATATAAAGCCAATCAAATAAAATGAATAGAGCAGCTTCTCTTGTTACAGTGCCAGGCACCACGACAAAAAAAGCTGCTGTTGAACAGTTAAACTCAAACTGATGAATCAATATGAATCCTGACGATGCTGGTTTGGAGAGGGGGATATACTTTCGCTATGACACATTGATGCCTGCATCGGATACAATCTGGAGGTTATGTTGAGGAGAGTGGCTGGCTTTGACATAGAAGGGTGGTGCAGCGATGTGACACTTGGATCCTCTCACTCCAGAGAGATGGACAAGTGGATTTCTGAAAGAACTTGGGTGAGTAGGCTACTGAGTTAACCTGCAACCTGTATATGATTTATAATGGATTTTCTTAAGAGCGTTTACCATCCATGCATGTGCCCAGCTGTGTGTGCACTATGCACTAGCCACACTCTCCCTCCAAATAGACATCAATTCAAGTCTACTATCTGCATAATTTCACAATAGTAGCTAGGCTATGTCAGTAATCTGTATTTTTTCATAGTTTGTTCACTTGTTGAGTGCAAGAAATGTCCTCTCACTGGGGAAATATTTTCCTAAGTGGAGCGTTGCCCCATGCCTCTGTCCCCGCAGGACTATCGATCCGGCCAGCCATCAGTTGATGCATGAAAGACAGGATAGAGCAATGGATGATCACATGATAGGATAATAATAGGCCTACATGCTTCACACGCGATTAAAAGAATATGCAACACAAAAAGCCAATAATAAATGCAACTTTTATATAACGAGTTTAGATATATATTTAAAAACAAACAAACAAAAAAAAAAAAAAACTCATGGCACATAATCACCCGACTGCCTTGGACACACGGAGCCTGGAGACAGCATCATGCATCACTCACTTTGGGAAACTTATAGGCCCACAATTCGAAAAGGATTTCAACCCAAGCAAAGAGAAAAAGGCTAAAATTGAATAGTTTTCTTGCTCTCAATCTTGTTTATCAGCAAGTGTCTCGTCGCTCACTGCGTAAACTGCTTTCCGCTTTCTTATCCCCTCCTAACTTTCTGTCTTCTAGGCTACGCGCTCACATGCAGGCTTTGTCAGTATTGTTAGCCAACAAGTAATGTTCAACAGTTAACAGCAGCAGGCTACTGTTTTATCACAACTGAACAGCACAGCAGCAGTGATTTGGTAATGTGTGACCTGATGCGGCGAAGGTGCAAGAGCTCCATAGTCTACTTAAAGCCTACTGCCTTGGCATTTCAAATAGGCTTGCATAAATGAGAGACCATTGGAATCATATATAAATTATACTATTTCTATGATAGGAATTAAAGAATGTAGTCTATACCCTGAAAATCAATACCGGCTTTATTTAATATTCAGAATGAAATAGCCTACTGAATCCTTTTTAGACGTAGCCCTATGGCACGGGAATTTGAACGCACATAAAAAGCTTCTGCATTAAACACCAGCTTGCTAACCTTAATAAAAGGCTCTTTATAAAATATGCTGAGGTTAAAATAGTGTTGTCTACCCTAGTCTTTATTATTATTATTTTTTTTATTATAGCTTAGAGCCTATAATATTATAGAAAGAGCCTTCTCTCTTTCGGTTTCATACGTGCGCAAATTATTTTTCACGTCTTCAGGGTTTAAAAAAAAAGCTTGGCATACACATATTTTTTAAATAATGTAATAGTGCCTAAAACAAGACAAATTGATGAGCTTTGTTTTTAGCTCAGAGAAGACACTAGTGAATTTGAAATTGAAATTTTAGGTGGACTGGCTTGTGTTTCTGCTTTAAAACTATAGGAACAGTGGACAGTGGCTGGGGGCCTGAGCTTGTGCCTAGAGCTCAGCTGGAGTCAGTCATGTGATGCTGCCTAGAAAGGTTTCTGTTACCTACAGTCAAATAAGGTACCTCGTTAGGAACATTCCTAGTTAGGTAACAAGGTGAAAGGAAGCTACGTTGCAATTGAGACACAGCCCAGGTGTCAATCTCCTCATCAGTGTTGAGGGTAATGCTCTATAACTGTTCCAATTGCATTAATCACATTACAGTTACTTATATAACAAATAGGTTATTTTCATTACATACCTTCTCATTCCTTCTGTATGATTATGGATTCAAATACAAATTGGGCTCACTCCTTCTGTCAACTTAAAGGGGAATGCCACCCATTTTAAGAATTCATTTTATGTTCTTTCTGTGCCCCATGACAGGCAGTATTTGTGAACACGCACCACTCTCCTAAACTTAGAAATCAGAGAGAACCCCAGAGAACCCTCCAATTGGTGATGTAACTGGGATGTAAAATCTGTGGCTGCTCCATACACAATGAATGGGGCTCCGACTTTGTGAGGCCATAAAATGTTGGTGTGAGCTCTTAAACCCAAATTACATTTTAATTCTCATTCAGACCTTCTAGGAATGCTACAATATAAACCTAATTTGGGTGTATCACCTCACATACAAATGTTTGACGGCAACACCAATGGTTTAAAATGCGTTGGCTGAGAGAATTTAAATCATGACGATACTACTGACAACTGACACCCAATAGATAGATAGGGATTGCTGATGTATCGGGTCAATACTGGCAGTTTCGGCTGATATTCGAAATTCAAATATCTATTTTGTCAACACATCTGTGTAGTCATTTTCACATATATCACTGCTGGCTTATATGGTTTAAAAATAATTAAATAAATCAAATAAATATTTTGACGGTGTGTTTGGCAGTCTTTCGTCATTCAAGTCTAGGTCATCAGGAGCTAAACACAAATAAAATAGATGAATGGAAAGTATTTCCTTCTTTCATATTAGTTGCTTTAAAACTGGTGCATTGTGGGATATGTTTACTCTCAAAATATCTACCTTCATATGATAATTAGCTAGTTGGTGCATGGAGCTGGCAGCGAGGGGATGGGGAAACTGTGCTCCAATGCAATATGATTAAGTTAATGTGAACTGTATTAAGTGGATGGAATAAATGCCTCAGTCCCCAAGAGCAGAGGTTCCCAACCACCAGGCCTTGGACGTGTGCGGGGTTGAATCCATAACATCAAAAGATGTTGAAAAAATGTCCTTGATAAGAGGTAAATAAATGAATAAATAAATACAATAAAAAAAAAATATATATCTTAGTTGGTGCATTTTAAAGTTATTTGTTACACATCAACAACCAGTTGCATAATAGACTATAATGCAACGATGCAAAGGTAAGCACTCGATTTCGAACATGCTCAATTTGGCCTGGAATCAAGGTCCAGGGGATTCACCTCCATTTACTTTTGGACACAGATAGATGGTCCTTACTCTCTCTGAGCTCTACAATTTACTTTCAGTGGAACAGACTTCTTTTAGGTCCCTTACAAATTACATTTGTAATTTCAGGCACTCCATAGCCCTCATGTCATTGGTGAGAAAAAGCCACCTGTTTTACAGATTTTGCATGGACAGAGTTCCAGTCTAGTTTGGCTTATTTTGATTTACACACACATAGGGGCCTTTGTTAATATATTGATTGAACAAGGTCTCATCTCCAGTGACCATCCTTCCCTATTATTTGGTTTTGTTGTCATTTATTCTCAAATCTTTGAAAACAAGAACCCCTGCCCCCCATCCAACCCCTCTTTTCCCAACATGCCTTGATTTTCTCTGGAACTTCCTGCAGGCTGATCTTTGGCTTGGAGGAGTTCCATGACTGAGAGTGGTTCCCATTCTTGAGGGGTGAGACAGCCTCTCTGCTGAAAACTGAAGTAGAGGAGGTCTTTGGAGAGAAAAACCCCCCCACAGTGGGTGGGAATCACCAGTTATCTCATGATTTAAAGGACCGGTGTGTATTATTTAGGGGGACCTATTGTCAGAAATGGAATATAATAATCATAATTACGTTTTCATTAGTGTATAATCACCTGAAACTAAGAATCGTTGTGTTTTCGTTAGCTTAGAATGAGACCTCCATATCTACATAGGAGCGGGTCCTCTTCCACAAAGCACGGCATGTTGCTCTAGTAGTTGAGCAACTAGAAACGGCAACGTTATGAAACCAAATGGTCAAAACAACAGACCGAATACACCATTAGAATTATATACTCATGATTACCTGACTAAGATTGTTTTTCCACGCCGTAATATTCCTGTTTTTGACATTTGTTCATGCTTCAATGAAAACAAAGATGGCGGTGAATGCTGCGATATCAAACGAGAATGAGAGCAGTTGTTTGCAATCTGCAACCTCACCACTAGAGGCCACTAAATAATACACACTGGTTCTATTATCGGGGTCACAATTTGAGTTGTTATTCCTTTGTCCTAATAGAATAGAGGCCTTGCATGGAATGTTTAGAATGCCCGTTTGTCCTCCATGTTGGAACAACAACAGCTGCTATGTGCAAAACAACAGTTCCTATTTGTAGTATTTTATACAAATTTCGGGAGGCTCCCCATCTCTCGCTTTTGTCTCTCCCTCTGTCTCGCCGGTTCCGTAGAACCCCTCCCACACTGCGCCATGCGCCAGTACAGAGCCAATCCACCATACATCTCCTCCCTGGCCGTGCTGCTGGCGGCTCACTATTCATCCCCATCTTGCGCCTTTTTCCCTTCAAATACCCCCCTTTTCCTTCATTTCTTTCAGGTTGAAATCTCGAAGGTAAGTGCCTTCATATCCTCTTCATACAACTGACAAAATAATTTCTATACCTGTCATAACTTTTCTCCCTAGGCCGTATCCTGAAGGTAAGTGCAGGTAAGTACATTCACGTGACCAAACATTGGGGTGTCATTCTAACTTATTCACCTCATTCTCAGCAGACATTTTTGGGTTGATACCATTTGTTACACAGATTTGTCAAGAACCACTATTATTATCTTAGCTAAATTAGCTAAAGTTTAGCAAAAAATAGTATAGGATACCATATACATAGATACCGTAAATTTTAAAATGCTTACGGTTATGAACCATTTTTAAATGCAGTTAATAGTTGTGATTGCCGAAATGTTGTGTGTTAGCCTACACAATGACACTTATTTCATTAATACACATTTTGAAAACTCCCTTCTACTGTAGTAATAAGCATGAGCTTTTACTCTTCATTTTCTTAACACAAGATCAGTATGATCCATAAATTCCAGTCTCATTTTTTCCAACAGGCTTTGCATGTGTTGAATATAAAAAGACTTCTTCACCCTAGGCTATTCTCCTTTTCCGAGAAGAGCCAACTTCCCTGTTCCCTCATTCAGAAACCACTCACGCAGCCATTTGGACAAATAGTCAAATTAAGTGGAGGGGGAAATAGCCAGCTGTATTTGGGATGTGGTCAGGAGATGGTTGTTCTATTTCTGTGATTGAAGTATGAGGAAGTGATTTGAAGTGTGATAGTGAGATCAGAGCCATCAATATCCACCACCGTAAGAGACAAATTGATAAAAAAATTTGAGGATGACGCCAGGTGGATCAGATTATTAAACTCCAATTAAAAATTTTAATTGGAAAATAGAAAGTTGGTTAAAAAAAAACAACAAAAAAACAAGCGCGAATCCACAACACCTGCAACCATGCGCACATGCATTCACACACACACACACTCACACTCACACTC
>OMKL01088134.1:0-10047 GCA_900302295.1 Parasudis fraserbrunneri | reverse complement strand
TCCTCGTTTTGCTTTATGTAGCTGTGAGAAGTCTGGAAGAGAGTTTGTGTGTGTGTGTGTGTGCGCATGTGTGCGTGCGTGTGTTTGTTTGGCTTTATGTAGCTGTTTCCATGTGTTTAAAGCTGCCCCCAGCTACTTCAGGAATAACACGGTCAACAAAACAAATGTTAAATCTACAACATAGTTCAACAAGTGATCAGCTGAGACAACACGTTAAATAAATTCCAGAGTTGTAAGCATTAGCTTACTAGCTCACCTGAGAGAGTGACTATTTCTGCATAACTGGAAAATGATTCTGCACTCCTGGATTCCCTCCATTATGTCCTATATTTATCCTGTGTCTCGATCTGTCATGCATTCATCGCTTCTCTGTTCCCCTGTCCCTCAGTCTCGGGAACCATCACTCCTGTCATTTTCTCTTTGGTGGAGCTGCTTGGGTCTTGGGTCCATCATCACAAACCCTCTGTGGCTTGTTCGTTGTTGCTCGCCAAGCGCAGTTTCCTAAGTAGCCGAGAGCAGCTTTAAGGTCATTTAAATGGACACAGCTCGATGTGCTATGTAGGTATCGTTGCTGTTGTGTGAAAACCTGGCATTTCCAAAAAAGACAACTTTTCAGGAATTACATCAAAACAAACTGATCTTGGAATGGGTTTTATGTGCCCATAAAAGATAACAGAACTGGAGTTTCAGGGTCTTCGTGTGAGAGCAGTGATGTGTTTGTAGCTAGGACACATGGGAAATCCATTCATGATATATATCTGTGATATTGTGGTGGGCAGTAGGGGTGTCACAATACAGTTACAGTTACAGTTTAGTCATTTAGCAGACGATTTTATCCAAAGCGACTTACAAGTGTGTGCACATCAGAAACTGATACATCAGTTTGGAGCAGCACATCGATTCAAAAGGCAACAATCCAGGTCAATCCATGCAATGTACATACCATACAGTATATGGACTCAGATTGTTAATATACTGTGAAACAAATCCATGTAGCTCAGAATGATATATAAAAAAATGTTTGTCTGGATTGCACTCTAAACCTCTCAGTTGGTTGTGTGTTTGTGACTTGATAGAAATGTAACTGGATCGTGTTGGCTACAGAAGATCACACGTCATATTGATCATATCATGTTAATGAGTATGGAACTGAATCGTACGGTTTTGTAGCAACATCTGCCTATGGCATTGTACTGTATCATATGGTGATAAAGCCTGAGGTTAACACCCCTAGTGGGCAGTTATAAATACAAATGGTCTACCTGTGGGAAACACTGGACTCTCTCTCCTTTCTGTATTTGTGTCCGTCAGTTTGCCAGTGCCCTGGGACTGTACATGCGAGGCCAGTGTATTTCTGACCTGAAGGTTTGGACCAGTCACATGAAGAGAACCATCCAGACAGCAGAGGCTCTGGGAGTCCAGTATGAACAGTGGAAGGCCCTGAATGAGATAGATGCTGTAAGTTCATACTAGGGCTGGGGAGGTATACCAGATATTAAAGTATACATTGTGCCATCAAAACATTTACAAATGCACGCACATCCAAACAATACAAGATGCTGGACAGAAAAACATATGAAAAATAGAAACATAGGAACATTTATTGGTTTTACCACCGTCAGTTTATTGGTGGTTATACCAATAAATGTTCACGGGAGCATTATCTAGTGTGTGGACTATACATTGTGCTAATGATCTTGGGACAGCTCAGTCGATATCTGTTACTGTTGACAACTGTCTTCCTGTGCTGGAAATCATCAGAGCATCACAACTTGAATTTTCTTTGTGATGTCACCAAGCGACAATGTTTGGAGTTGGTCCATTGACATTAAATTAGTCACAGATTTTGTGAACACAAATAATTTTTTCTTTGAACTATTTCATCCAAATGAGCTTTATTTGCAGCTCTGAATCAGAAAATGCACCCATATCCCAGTAAAATCACCATGGGTGTTGTAATGGTGTCCTATGAGTTATTCCACTGTTTACTGTCCGTGGAGCAGCTCCAGGATGTGTCTATTGATGACATGATCACTAGAATCTTTTCTCTCAGTTACAGTTACAGTTCAGTCATTTAGCAGACGCTTTTATCCAAAGCGACTTACAAGTGTGTGCACATCAGAAACTGGCGATAGGATCAATTCAAGAGTAAACAAACGGTGGTATTACCCGCAGTAGTGCCATAATCCAGTGCATAACTCAAGTGCATAGCTTAAGTGCACAGCTAAGTACAAACCTGTGAGGGGAAGGAAGGGGTTAATATAAGCTCTCAGCTTAAGGAGATCAGTTCAGCTTAAGGAGAGACTTGTTCATCTTCACAAATCTAGACTGAGCTGTACAGTATTTTAGAAACAATAATAATAATAATAATAATAATGACGATGATAATCATTTTAGGGTTGATTTTCCCTTTAAGGACAGCTGGAGTTTGTTTTCCATTCTGCTGCGTGTGTTGCTGTCAGCTCTCCTCTAATGTTTTCGACTCCTCTCTGTTTCCTCAGGGTGTATGTGAAGAGATGATGTATGAAGAGATCCAGGAGCATTACCCAGAGGAGTTTGCACTGAGGGACCAAGACAAGTACAGATACCGTTACCCCAAAGGAGAGGTGAGGGAAGAGAGTATTATGTGTTAACACTGTATTGTCCAGGTCTCTTTATTTACAGCAGGTTTCAAACCTTTGCTACAGGGATGCAAATTTCTAATACATTTTTTCTTGTTGCGATAATTCAGCAGGCTATTGTGTAGGCTAATGTAATTGAATTGACCAAATTGACATTTTCGGGTACCATTCACTAGCCTATATGGTTTTGTTCAGCCTTCCTTACATTGAAGGGACTCGGAAAGTCTAGAACAACATAGCATAGCCAGTAGGCACAACAAAACTGAAAATTGTCCAGTCAAAAACCTCGGGTGAAAATCATCGGGTGAAGCCAACAGTTTACACAGAAAATCCTTGGAGTCCATTTTATTATTCCCACGGCCCAACTTTGGGTCCTGACCCAGACTTTAAAAAACACTGTGTTACTGTATGTGCGTGGTTATGCAGGTTTCACAAAAGTGGGACTGTAGATAGATATTAGTTTGAGCATGCGTTTGCGCGTGTGTGTGTGTGTGTGTGTGTGTGTGTGTGCGCACAGTATATATAATGTTTGTGGACCCTGTCTCTTTCTCCTAGTCTTATGAGGACCTTGTCCAGCGTCTTGAGCCAGTTATCATGGAGTTGGAAAGACAGGAGAACGTTTTAGTCATTTGTCATCAAGCTGTCATGAGGTGTCTGCTGGCCTACTTCCTGGACAAGAGTGCCGGTATGGTATGGGGCCTCCTCATGTCCTGGGCGGGCCGGGGTACATGCCATGTGCTTGCGATATGACCTTTATCGCATGCCATCACCCCTCTCTCTTTCTCTCTCTCTCTCTCTCTTTGTCCTTTCTCTCTCCTCTCCCTCTCTCTCTCTCTCTCGCTCTCTCTTTCCTCTCCCGCTCTCTCTCCCTTCTTTCCTGTTACTGTACAGCAGAAACAGGCAACAGTGCTAACCACTGCGCCACCGTGCCGCCACATCATCTTCGTTCCATTGGCTTGCACCATCAGTTTAGGAAATCCAGTGCTAGTGATGTAAAAACAATTAAGTGGGAGGCCTTATGAAAAAGATCATTTGTCCCAAAAAAAAATAAAAGAAGGAAAGAAAGAAAAACCTTTTTTTAAATTGGAATGCCTTTACAATTTGCGCTTTTTGCAACATTTGCCATCCATCGTATTCACAATTATTTTACAATATCATATGTGTAATTGACAAATTTTGTATAAAGTTTGTGCTATCGCTGAGGAGCCACATCACAGACACTTTAGGGGCCACAAATAATTATTAAGTTGGCTATCTATAGGAACTAATAAGGAGCTATGTGTTAAGAAAAAGTCAGAACGAATCTTATTTAACTAACCGTTAACTTTTGGAGTTAGAGGTAAGCAGGGAGAAAATGGGGATCTGAGAGTCAAATGGATAGCTCTTTACGGAATGTGTCATTTGGAAGTGAAGTAGAAGCCATTCTGGAGTGATTTCCCTGCACAGAGACATCAGTTCTGAGACTTGAGAAACTGATGATTTATCCTCGTTTTGTTAACATTTAGTTCCTGCTTTTACCATTTCCTGTCCTTAGCAATACGTTTCTGAATCTAAATCTGACCTTTCTCTCTCTCCCGAATGACTCAGACGAGCTGCCCTATCTAAAGTGTCCTCTCCACACAGTCCTGAAACTCACCCCAGTCGCCTATGGTCAGTCTCCTTGTTTCTTTTCCCTCCCAGATAAATTATTCTCTTTCCGTCTCTGAATGTAATGTTTCCAAATATATATATTTTTTCATTATAGTGTTATACATTCACCTGTGTCGATCTCTCTCTCTATCTCTCTCTCTTCCTCCATTTCTTTCAGGTTGTAAAGTAGAGTCTGTTTTCCTCAATATTGAAGCTGTGAACACGCACAGGGACAAACCAATTGTGAGTAAAAATGCAAAGCCTGAGCACATGAATACAGCCATTCAGCGTTCTTGAGACACATACCAAAACCACATGACAATAATACATCATAAATGCATGTAAAACCTTTTGGACCGAAAAAAAAAATTGCTCATAGCTTAGAGATATGAAGCATAATCAGTTATAGATTACGCATAAGCTGTGTACTGCATTACTTTGGGTGTAACATATACGGTCCTTAAGGAGTGGGGTGCACCTTTGCATACATGGCTTTAGAACTATTCAGTTACTGCTGCCTAACCCTTAACCCAGAGAGCTCAGATCGGCCTCACCGCTCCAGGTCCTGACCTCCATTTCTTATTGTGAATAGGCTAAACAGACCTTAAAGGGTAAGACCAGTTTTAGACCCCGAAGCCCTATTTCCTACTTACCAATGATAATGTCGATCAGTAGAGTAGAGTCCTTTCTCAGCACGATCTCCGCTGTGTTTCATACTGGATACCCAACTCCTCCTTTGTTAGTCACAAAACTAATTTAAATGTAATGGTGGCCCTGTGATTACTCAATCACACTCAGAAACAAACTTATTTGCTTTGAGTGCACTCACTGTGGAGTAGATTTCAACATTTATTTCAGGGCTTGTACAGACTGAAACATGGGCCCCGTTACTTACCATTGGTTTTGTGGCTAACCAGCCAGAGCTGTGGATATTCAGTATGAAGAACGGACTGTGCTGAGAGAGGACTCTACCGCTAACATCCAATGATGTTGTCATCCACTTTGACAAGACACTGAACCGCTAACTGCTGCCCAGGCGCTTGTGACAGCCCTCTGCTCCTAAGTGGTTAGGATGAGTCAAATGCATAGTAACACCGTCCCCTTCGCAACAATAAATGACTTCATTATTATTATTATCACACACACACACACACATACTGTACATCACACTAGCTACGTCTTTATGGTAAGTACAGTTTACAAGCCCCAGGACACACCAATGAGCAGCGGCGACAGTTAGTTCCCACCCAACTAACCATCTGATGTGTTGTCACATTTTACAGCTCGAACAGGTTTGTGCGTACTCACTCTGAAGGGCGACGGTATACTGACCGCGGGGACGAACGTCGGCAGGTTCGTAAGAACAAAAAACGACTTTAATTTGTCGGGAAACACACGAAGCTCCGCGTTGGCTTCGGCCACCGCGGCGTGCGCCTGCATGCTAGCCGAACCAGTCGGATTCTCTGCACACGGGTTCCCAATCTACGACTGGTGCGGAGCTGCACCGAGTATATATGCGGTTCTCCGTGTCTGTCACACACACACACACACACACACACACACACTCGCGCAGATCTAGTTCACTCAAGACATTCTCTCTTTATGGCCACTCTTTTGCCGTCTTTCAGAACGTAGATGTGGACAGAGACCCAGAGGAGGCGCTGGAGACCGTCCCGGATCACATCTAGAGGAGGAGACGCGGGTCGCCCCCCGCTGTCCACGTGCAGCAGGTACGCCTCGTATCACAGCCGGTACAATGACGTTATATGATGCGACGTCACCCGTAGAGGCCCAGGTTCATCTCGGTGAACTTTTGATATTTACCGGCTGTGACAGGAGGAGAGGAGGGAGAAGGACGGAACCAGAAGCCAGGGAGATGTCCCTTCTACTCTGACTTCTCAGAAAGTGGCCTAGGTTTATTCTATTATTGTTTTTAATTGAATGGTCAGCAATCGTTGTTATGAAATGTGAAACCTGTGTGTGTGGGGTAGGGGTAAGTCCAGGAAGCAGGACTAGACCTTTACAAAGAAAGCTATTTTACTGTGAAAATTGAAAATGTTTGTTGTTTTAATTCGATGGCTGACTGTGTAATCCTGCTTCCTTGAGTACCCCTCCCCCAGGGTTGTGATAAATGAAAATTGTACGTTTCTCAGATGGCAGTCTATTACTGTAATAATGCACTTTATAATGTAGGTTTCTGGCCAAATGCAGTATCTGTCTTATGAAGTATAGGGTTCCCTTTTTGTGAGAGAGAAAAAAAGAACCAGTATGGCTGCACACTGGTAAATGCACACCGCAGGTAATCAGTAACCCTGGTGGTTGGATACTCTTGAATGCATCCTCCTTTCCCTTTTTCTTTTTGTCAGTACTTCCTTCCTTCCTTCCTGCCACTCTTCCTTAAATGTCCACTATGCAGTTTTGGGGAAGGGATGTTTGTTGACATTTGCAGAGCCTGCAATTAGTTAACAAAACATATTTACTGTTAATTATAGTATTATTATTATTATTATTATATAGTAGTATTTAGTTCATCATAAATCAAAACAAAATAATTTTGAGGCATTGTGAACCAAAACATAAGCCTAGAATATGGTTGTAAACAAAACTGGGCCCTGCCATAATAAATAACAATGAAACAGCAACTTTCCAGGTAGCTTTCTAGCTTCCCTGTTCCAGGAACCTAATTTTCCTCTGAGGATAGTTTGTTTATTCAGTTGCGAAAACATACCTTAAAATATTTTCACTTCTCTGAACTCTCACAAAACTACATAGTGCACCTTTAATTCCTTCCTTCTCCCTTTCCTGATGTAGGTAGGCGTGACAGATCTAAATAAATAAATAAATATTGAATCCACGAGTGTACGGCCAATGGTGCATTCCAAAAGTATCCAAAGGAATCTGAATCTGTTGTTAGGAATGTTACCCGATTGGATGTTTCACCGGTACACGTCGTTATGCACAACCGATTAATGACGAGACAACCTGGAGTTGTCATGGTACCCGCTGCTATGTGGTAGCAAATGGCTGTGACGGTAGTAAACAAAAAGACTCGTTACTGGGAGACGCTCAGTCTGAGCTCTGCAGACATAATCCATAGCCCTTTTGGGACAAAGCTATGAGGGACAGGCAACTGCCCAATACCATCATGTGCCTCAGTTACTATCCTATATTATACTAGCTCTATGAACCCCAGACTCACACAGGGGTTGGGATCAATTCACTTTCAGTATTTAAGCAGAACATGTTTACTTGCTGATGAGCGATAGGTTGGATAACACAACCTTTTAATTGTATTAGTATTTAAATTTTAAAATAAAATCCACTTCCTAAATTAAATGAATTGATCCCAACCCTGACACACACATACAAAGGGTAGGGGGGGACGTATGTATGTGCACTGTTGCATCTAGTTATGTTATTACCTCGTAGGTCACTTTTAACACTAAAGTGAATCTCTTGCCATAGATACAAACAGCTAGTTTGAGATGCCGTGGGTCAGCCGTTTTGAAATATTCTTAAATATTTTAAGTACAACAATCACATTCTCTCACCAACTTGTACTTAGATCAGCAACACTGTCTACCCCTTGTATTTTCAAAGTTGGTTGGCGAACTGGAAAACCTTGTTGAATACTGCCGACGAGCTGTATAATATTGTGGACCTATTCTTCCCGGTGTAGCGGACTTTTGATTAGCTTTAGATGATGTGAGTGCTAGCTACAGTACACCGGTATCACATACAGTAAATACCATCCATGATAGTTTGCAGTGTCATGTCGTATGTAACTTGGGTTTTCTGCATGTGATGAATTTAAACTGTAGTGTGTAGGCTCAACAGATGCACAATCATCACAGACTCATAAATGAATGCCGTTGTAACTCTGCTAGTCTTTGTGAATGTGGGATTGTGCCCGTGTGTCAGTATGCTTTGTAATGTGGTGTGTAGCTACTAGCATGTCAAAGTGTTCTTCTTGCTGTCTGATGAATGAGTGAACGAGTGAGAGAGAGAAGGGTAATGATGACTCAAGGGCAATCAGAATTAATTAGATATAAAAATATATTTTATGAACTTGGGGAAAAAAAACTGTCACCTTGAAGTCAAGGCAATAAAACACTCATCATTAACATTGTGTCTGTGTGTGTTATCAAACCATTACAAATACAAAACAAAACAAAAAACCTTGTTACAGTCTAAACATTCCATCAATGACTGGGTTGGATATCAAGAACCTGGTCCAAATTGGATCAGGTTCTGGATAATAACTTTACTTACTGGACCATGGCTGACTGCAGAAAACACTCGGAAGATTTGACTGAGCTTCACAAAAAAGATAGTAATACAGCAAAATGTCGTCAGCTGCAGAGTATTTTGTCCAAGCGAGGAAGCACCTCAAATATGACGGGAGCGTTTTGCTTCAACCCTCGTGTTGTGGTTTCCCACGCATTAACGCTTCACACTCAACAAGTAGGCAACTGACAACTGACGTTCGCATGGTAGGCAGACCCGACTATAAAAATGACTAATGCTGGATAAATACAGGGTAGAGAGGACTTCTGTAACAGCAACTGTATGCATTGTCATTAATATGATCAAAAGGCATGGTAACAATCAACCAATTTCAAATTCTGCTTGCCACTAAGATGCAGAGCACCTTTTTTTTTCTCTCCCATTGGCTGTTTCACATCTCCGTCCCATAGCCGCTTTGATTCCAGCCACACGGTGGTTTTTCACACAGCGGTAGCCACGGGGCATTCGGACGTTCGTGTTTCCTTAAATTTAATATTATACGATGTTCAGGAAGTACGTATGTACTCTGGATAATTTTAGTACTCAAAACATTTTTATTCAACTGAAGGCATTTCTTTTTCTTTACCAAAAATAAAAGTAAACTCATTGCGAACATCTGCACTTTCATTATAAACACACCAGCACATTGCATTTGACAAATGAACATAGAAAACCGATTTAAAATAAAGCTCCACTGTATTTCCCTCTGTGACACATACCAGCTCTTTAAAAGTTTCGTATTTACACCAACAAACTGTTTATACACGGAAAACTGTGCATTGGGGAAATGGGAGTAAAAAGCCAAACAACTTGGGACTTAGAGGCAGGGCTCATCTTTGGCTACTGCTGCCAGGCTGGGTGCCAGCCTGGGTGCCGGAGTTGCCCGTGGGTTTGGTGGCCTCTCTGTACTGCTGGCTCCAACTCTGAGGTTCCTGGTTGTAGAGCTGTCACAAAGAGAAGAAAGCATACACCCTCTGTCAGGAACAGCCACTGTCCGCTGCAAACATAGATTAGCGTCAATTCCACAGGAACTGGTCTGCTCAGATCTTAAAAAGGATAATACCAGGATAGCAGTTAATTTCAAGCTAGGTTTAAGGTTTTGTGTCGGCGGTACCGTAGCAGCACTCCATAATTACGGTACATAAATTACAGGGTTATTGCTGTTTAATAACATAGAAATAACAATTACCTAGTAATGCTGAGAAATTATTTGTTATTATGGGAGAGTGCTTTCTCGGGTAGGTTTAGGTAGGCAATTTCTGGCCATAGCCATGTTATTACATGGTAATTACCCTGTAATGTATGTAATATAATACGTGCTACCGTTTGTATTTTCAAAAAATAAAAAAAATAAAAAAAATTAAAATTATTCAAATTTTAAATCTAATTATATATGGCATGCAGTGCAAAATGATTGGCGAAAATGTAATCCAGACGTAGACGGTAGTAAATGGGCTGGCTACAGTCTAAATTAACATTGGTACAAGCTCCTTTAACAAAGGCACAGTGG
>OMKL01088132.1:1548-14232 GCA_900302295.1 Parasudis fraserbrunneri | reverse complement strand
CGACACCAGCGCCAGTGGCTCCTCAAGGTAAATACCTCAAGCCTGCACCTGAGCCAGTACCGGAGCCAGCACCAGTGGTTCCACAGGGAAAAGTTCCAAAGCCGGCACCCGAGCCAGTGCCAGTGATTCCTCAAGGAAAATACCCAAAGCCAGCACCCGAGCCAGTACCAGTGGCACAAAGCAAGTACCCAAAGCCGGCACCCGAGCCAGTACCAGTGATTCCTCAAGGGAAATACCCAAAGCCAGCACCTGAGCCAGCTCCTGAACCAGCACCTGAGCCAGCACCTGAGCCAGTGATTCCTCAAGGAAAATATCCAAAGCCAGCACCTGAGCCAGTGGTTCCTCAAGGAAAATTCCCAAAGCCAGCACCTCAGCCAGTGGTCCCCATGGTGCCACAAGGAAAGTACCCTAAGCCTGCACCAGAACCAGCGCCAGTGGCCCCACAAACAAAAATCCCCAAACCAGCAGCCCCCGAGCCTGCACCAGTCATTCCCCAGGGAAAGTACCACAAGCCGGCACCTGAACCAGTACCCCTGGTGCCACAGGCCAAGAGTCCAAAGCCAGCAGCACCAGAGCCCGCGCCAGTGGTCCCCCAGGGAAAGTATTCGAAGCCAGTTCCCGAACCAGCCCCAGCACCACAAGGCAAGTACCCTGAACCAGCACCTGAGCAAGTACCACTGGTTCCTCAAGGGAAATACCCCAAGCCAGTACCTGGGCCAGCACCAGTGGCTCCGCAGGCAAACAGCCAAACACTATGGGCACCACAGGTGCCTCAAGGGAAGAGTCCCAAAATGCCAAATATGGGTAAACATCAATATTTTATTGCATGCCAATAAGGTAGTTTGTTGTGCTCGTTGCGTGGCATGCTCTGATAACCTGTAGGCTATTTGTACTGTGGAGATCAAGAGATGAAAATTGTCAGTGGAGCTGGTTGGACTTCATTCCAAAATTACGCCCACATTTATGTAATGCAATTGGCCCATGACAGTAAAAAATACAATTTACACTTATTTATCATTTGTGGAAAAGCACATCAATGAAGTGATACTCTACAACAGTTGTATTCCAATGTACACTCCAACAAGCCTTGAGTGCCCCTCACTGCTAATCATACAAGGCAGAAATGTCCCCTATTCGCCTTATTCAGTTCAACGAGTTTGATGCAACGAGGGGTACAGATCAAGGAACATAAATTTTATAGTTTCCTTGGTACGGATGCGGAAGTGCCCGTTCACTTCAGTGTTAAAACCTCGCTATAAAAATGTTACTTCAACAACCAAAATAGCCAAAATGGCAGGCAGAATACACTATTGGAATGACAAACCCATAACTACCTAACTCTGATTGTTTTGCACCTCCCTAGTTTTCGTGTTTGAAACTATATCGAAGTGAATTAGTCATCTGCTCAGTGAAATTAGTTCATAGCAATCTACGAAAATAAAGATCGCAGTGAAGTGAATAAGGCGAATTGGCACTGTTTATATGATTTGATTGTACTGTAACACAACCTCCACTGATTCTTTAACTCTTGGCATTGATGTGATTATGTATGTCTACTGAATATAATTTTTACTTTGTTTGTAAAACTGTGATAACGGCATTAACTACTATATTTCACACAGAAAAGAAATACATTTGAAATGCAGTATATTCCCATCTATCTTTGGCCGGTTTCCCAATTTAGTCGATGACAATGTATTTCTTTTCTGTTGAACTAGCCTAAATGAAGCCCTGGTGTGTTTTTTTTTGTTTGTTTTTTGTTTCTTTTACAGCCATTCAGTGGTACACATATTAGCATGTATAAATGGTGTCGATGTACTCCATAATATGGGTTACATTGCTCTGCATGTTTTGCAATATTGCACTGTTAAACTTTGTAATGGAGTTATACTGTAGAGGCATGTTATGTTTCTGTGGAAATGGAAAATGACCTGCATCACTTGACATAGTCTTCGTCCTCTAACTATGACTGTATGGGTGATTTGTCAATAGACAACAAGTGTGGAATCAAGTTTGCTATCTAGGGTCTGTGAGTGAATATAATTGTGTATGAAAACACGCAGATGACTTTGTGGTCTTCAGGTGGGGCTGAAGGCGATGTGGCCAATGGACAAATGCCCGACTTGCCTATAGAAAGCCTTGGTAAATGTCCTCGTATGAATATTCGAAGAGATTGAGGGCTGTTCTCTTAACATTACATTTCTAAATTTAATACTTTTATGGACATCGACACATTTTGTCACGGCCATCATCTTTCAGTACATTTATCATCTTTCCGGTGTGAAGACTTTTTTTTAAATAAATGTTTGGAAAATTAAGAGAACAACCTGGTATGCCAACTGCTTAATCGTAGTATTTTCTCTGTAGTTCTCCAGTTTTCAAACTCTTGTAATCTAGCTACGGTAGACTGTCGACAGCCACTAGCTGTGTCTGTGTTTTTAGCTGGCTGATTGTTAGCGCTGACGACTTCCCTCTTTTAGCTCTGTCTGTAGTTTTAATGCATGTTCCGTACTTTTTAAAAGTCCCTCGTTTCGGGGCAACTTCAGTGACGCTGCATGCTTTTGTTGATAGAATATAATTTTTTAAAAATTAATTAGTTCTGGATGCAAGAACTTGTGACATCTCAAAGCATGGACGTGCATGCAGAGATGTCCTCCAAAACGGTTTAGATACAATAGAGCTGTTACTCATCGTCACTACATGGCATTGATGTTTTAAACATAGTTGCATTTGAACTAAGTCCATCACTTAACATGAGAGTCAAGACAATGCTTGTGTAGCTTTTCAAATGTATGTTTTTTTATGTGTGTGTGTTATATGTGTGTGTGTATAGTTATTTTCCAACCAAGTGGTCTTCTAATTTCCTTTTCATCCATGATTTGCTGACAATTTCCAAAAGAAATCCAAATGTTGATGGACATTGTGGCCTTTAGGTTATGTCACTGGAAATGCTGTGCCTGAACCCAAAAGTTCAGAGGCAGACATTCCCTCCGGGGTAGGCAGCAAGGGTGATGGGGAAGTTGCCCCTGAACCACAGGCCCCTAAAAGTAGTGGACCCCTGACCACCAATGGTGTGCCTGTGGCTGAACCGGTGGTGGCTAAAAGCCCGGGAGCCATCACCCCAGAAGAAGCAGTGACTAAAGGTGTGCCAGAAGTAACACCAGAAGAGGCGAGCATCAGCAGTCCACCTGAAGGGCCTGGTGGTGTCAAAGGTGTCCCAGCTGTGGAAACTGGGGCACAGGGATCTAAAGTTGGGAGTCCTGGTAAACTCAAATCTTGATTTGTGTGTCTGTAAATGCTGCTGTTCACGTCCCGAGTGGCACCGTGCATGTTGACCACATCATTACGGATCCCTACTGTAGACTTGCACCCTCGACTTAGGTAGTGCATGCGTAGATGTCGACTGAGTCCTGTTTGTCCCGTGTGTAATTCTGCCTCTGCAAACCTGCTGCCACTCATTCAGGGCTTGAAGCACACGTAGTCAGCCAAATAGTGGTCAAATGTGTCTGTGGCTGGTAAGTCTGTCAGTTCCACTTGCTACATTGGCAGGTGGCCAACCATGCCAATCAATCCTTTCCATTCTAAAAACGACCTTTGATGCTAAAAAAAAAAAGAATTGAATTGGTAGGCGGAATTGTGAATCCACAAGCCACTGTGACCGGTTGTCAAAAATAGAAAGTTTCAGGCCCTGCACTGATGATGTCAGTTTGGTCCAAGTGTGTCAGGTAAACCTCATTAGCAATACTGCAAGATTTGTACATGTTCTGTGTGAACTGTTTTAATGGCTAGGATTCGATCCTACCTGCATGTAGTATCTGCATAGATTATTCATTAGTTTTTTGGTTGTTGTTTTTTTATCTTCCATGCAAAAATAGAGGTGCCATCTACCTATGAAGACAGCCTACATGAGAGTTAAAGGCTTTATATTATATTATCTTCACACCACCCCTACCCACTTAGTGAATATCATTGGAGATGAACATCTATGGATATACTGCAGTGCAGATTTGGGCAAATCCTAGCCAATGTGTTCATGGTTATTTTCGCCTACTTCCTTGTGTTGCAATTCTAGGTTTCTGTGTTGCATGCTCTCTTCAGTGTTGACTTGATATCTCAATACCATCACTTATGTGGGGTTTCACTTGTTTCCCAATTAAACGTTTACTCATCTTAAAATATTACTTAGAATTTAACTCACTTTTACATTTGGTCCAAGTATAATTGATTGTCAGCTGTTAGTCAGTCTTATAATTTGTAGTTCTTCTGATATGTGTGCCAGTGTCTCAGAGCTTTGATTTGTTGTGTGTTCAGTGTAACCAGTCTTCTACGGGCGTGAGATGATTTTTTAAAGTGGTTTATACTGGTACTTATTTTCCCTCGACTAACTGACCGTTGGATTGTGCTGGTGTAAAGCTGGAAGGAGGGAGAGTAGATTTGAGTATTTCCAATTAAGCCCTTACCTGTCAGTCTGCCCTTATGACCCTCAGAGAATGGTGGAGGAGCTGCAAACCCCAATGGACAGGGAGCTAAAGCAGCCAAACCTGGTAAACATCAGTCACTTCACATCGTCACCAACACAACAGACAGGGTATGGTCAAAATAAAGGATACGCCCAAAAAAAGTCCAGCCACACTGAATGGCTTCGGTGTTTACTGGTGTGGAGTGTATTCCATGGCCTGGAATCAGTACCATCATCCCTTAGAGGTAGAGGTGGGCGATATGGCTAAGATATCATATCAGGATATTTCTACACATTTTCATGATTCACGGTATGTGTCACGATATTTTTCACTTTGCTTTCCCATGGCTATTTTGCAAGTTACTGAACAGTGCAAACCAACTGGTAACAATATAGTACTCCATTCGCAGTCTTTAAAGTATAGGCCTACAAGAAAAACAATTTGAGCTCATTAAACGCAAGTGAAAGTATCAGTGTCATTAGTGTCAGAGTGGCTATGGTGAAAGTTATGAATAAAAATTAAGTGTGGAATGTTCAAGAATACAGCCTGTCACCATCTTCACAATCTCCCCATGAATGCATTCATGATGACATTTTAACCAGTGACTATCTAAGATCTTCATATCGCCCACCCCTAAGTTTTAGGACTAGGTAACTTAATCGTTCCTAAAAATAATGTCTTTGATTGGTCACCGTCTTCCCATGATGCTTTTCTTCCTCAAATGTCCTCACTGGTCACCTAGCGGTTTGAAGACCAACGCCAAAGCCTTATACGACCCCAATTTGAACATTCTTGGGAGATAACGAGTCATCATGTGAGAGGACCCAGATAACCCCTCAAATCCATTATGTTAGAAGTGATAACCTTTTACCTTACCCTCCAAGAGATAAGCGGACTACAACCAGGAAACACCTTCCATACCTTTCAGTGTTTTTGGGCGATGTCTCTAAAACCTCTGAGCTCTTTACGCTAAGTGGGTCCGTTATTTTGTCCAAACCACGTCCATCCAAAAGTAGAGTAAATGTAAATGTTTTCCGTTTCTTGTAGTGTGGACAGGGGTGATTGTTTTTTTTTTGTTTGTTTGTTTTTTTCCAGTGAATGTCAGTGTCTTGTCATTGTGCTTTCTCATGGCCTTGAACACTTGAATGGTATTAATAATCATGCATCTTTCTAACATGGGTATTCTAGACTGTGGACCATCAGGAGTACCAAACGGGCAATGGGTGAAAATACCCAGACCTGGTAAACGGAGAGTTTTGCATTCTAATAGAGGTGATCAGTATGGCTTTCTAAAGCCATGTGCCAAGTGATCGCCATAACTTCAATGGTCTTACAGTGTGTGCATGCTAATATTGGAATTTTGACTTTCCTGTAGAAGTGATTCTGATTGGATTGTGTATTGCATTGTGATTGACTGTTTTTTCGGTCTCTTCGGCATGTTCAGTTCCCTGATGTTTTCATTGTCGGCATGTTGTTCATCAGTATGCGGCGAGTGGCGACCCTCCACCACTTCCCTCTGCTTGTGTGCATGACCTCTGACGTGTTTTATTTCCTCAGTGACTGGTTACCGTCTGAACCTCATGTCATGTGAAATACCTGTTCGGCTTGTGCTAATGGTACAAGTAATAGAATCATCTCAAACGGTGGTTCTCAACCTACCCGGCTTGTGACCCCTAAAAGCAAAGGGCTGCCCTCCTGCCAGTCCATGGCCTACCCAACATGAAGGGCATATGAACTTTGACACCAAGGCACGAGTTTAATTAGGGATGGGAATTAGGAATTAGGGACTCTCTGTTATCACTTTTTCACTGCCAATACCAAATCTGAGTCCTTTACCTATCGACAGAACCAATACAATCCATTATTTTTGCTGATTCGTTTCCAGGTTCTTCGGCAAAAACTGACATATAATACATTTTTCTCCATTAGAGAGATCTAACATGCTTCTGTGTGTCTAAAATGCAGACAGTCAAGTCGCTTTGTTTTACTATTCGACATGTTTGACACAGCTCTTGGTAGCAGATTTTCATATCAGGGAAATTCTTTGATACCGATCTTAGCCTGGCATCAGCCTGACATCAGATACCAGCATCAATAATGGTACTTCCCTCATTTCAATCTTCCCTTTTCAAGCTATTGTAGTTGAGCAAGTATCGGAAAGTATTCATTATTTCATGATAATACAGCCAGAAGACACACCCATCACAACATTTTTTTAACATGTTAATACATTTTAGAAATCTATTATTTATTATTTATATCTATTATCATTTTTTCACATTCTATTTAGCGGAATCATCTTACGGCCTCCTGGGGTCCCAAATCTCAGGTTGAGAACCACTGATTTACAACATTTGCCTGATCACTAACTTGATGACCTTGGTTGTAACAGAAGGTGAGTCAAAGCCGATGTTGAAAATCAACATTAGACTTTTTCCTCATTGTGCTTTGGACCGTGTCATTTAAGGTTATGGTGCAGCAGCTGGAGGGTCCAACGGCGGTAAACCAAAAGGTAATCACAGACCATTTTACTCATGTATTTGTAGCATTTGTTTAGACTATATGATGCAATATTTGCACATAAATGTGAAATAGTTTAACCAATATTTTCATTGAGTTAATTAATTCTTGATGTTTTCTTTCTGATTTGCGACTGAAGAGGTCATATAACTATTCTTTCCTTTGGGACCACTGTAGGTTACGGCACAGGCACAGGTGTTCCAAATGGATATGGCTCTAAACCCAATGGTAAGTAAATATACTTAAAGGTAGAATCTGTGATGCCGTTCAACATCGACCTTTAGACAAAAGAGCCCTGCTTGGTATTGCACTTTATTTGCATTTTTTGTTTTGGTCTGGTGTTTGGGTTGGAGTTGAGTCATATATCATATATTATATTATATTATAAATATATATATATTATAGCTGTATAGCAACTTATTATAGTGTGAATTTCTCCAGACCTCCCTTGGCAGAGCCTGAGGTGTGGCCAGCAATAGCAGCCCCTCCCCTATCCCTACTCAACTCCAACCCACACATCAAACCAAAACAAAAAATGTGCAGTACCAAGAGGGGCTATTTTGCCTAGAGGTCACTGTTTGACGGCATTATAGATTCTACCTTTAATTTAGAACATCCCTCACTTAATGTATGTAACATAACTGAGCATTTTGAGCATACACTCTTAAATCTGATAATAATAATACTAACCAAAAATCATGATGTGCCTTAAAGAACTACATGTTCTTCATGAACTACTGCAGACCTACTGTTAATAGTAATATTTGGTTAGGATATGGTGCCAGTGCAGGAGCAGGAGGATATCCAAATGGGGGCGGGGCTAAAGCATCCAAACCAGGTAAGGAACTTTCTAACAAAAGAACATTTTGTCTGCACTTTCAGTGAGTTCATCCTGTCTGTTCTTCCATTTTTACACCAAATTCGATGGGGAAAATATTCTAGAAGAAATTCCCCAAATGTGCCATCTGTATATTGTTATGGGATGGTAATGATTTATTTTGTATTTAAAATACTGAGAACTGTACTCTCTTGCCAACTAGGAGAACCACATTTCTCCTTTCAAAATTCGTCTAACTACCTTTTTTTTGTTTGTTAAATTGATCACATCTTGTTATTACATGTTAAAGGGATTTTGTTTTGCTACAGTAGGTGGCTTCAGAATACTATGTCGTTTACTCCATACCAGGCTACGGTGCTGGAGCAGGAGGATATGTCCCTGGATATGGCAACGGCAACGGATATGGAGCCGGAGCTGGAGCTGGAGCCGGAGCCGGTAATAATAACAATCAATACAGGGATGAATGTTATTCAACCAATTTCTCTGACCTACTTAGGCCCTCTTCAAGACCTCTGGGAAATACAGATAGATGCTAAAGCTAGCTACCTTTGCTTTCCACTGTTGCAGGTCTTGGATATCCTTATACCGGGAAGCCCAAACCTGGTGAGGCTTCACATACAATAACTGACCGTTCATCTTTTCCACTCCCTCTTCACATCTCTATCTGCAATTATTGTTTATCTTTTTTTCTTCTTCATTTTTATTGAGACAGTAAGAATGTCAAGGAGACAGAGTAGAGGAGGAGACAAGTTTATGGAGGGATTTGATCCCAGGCCTGCAGGTAGAGCCGTCCCTTGGACTTTTGGGGGTCCTGGGCTAAAAATAATTTGTGGGCCCTTCTGTTTGACCTTAAATCTGATCTCCACACCAGAGGGGTTGCGCCATTTCAAAATGTTGCTGTTCAGTTAAAATTATGTTTGACATGATTATTGATGTTTCAAGGGGCCCTCTGATTGGCTTGATTAAATAATTCCATTACAAACTCTCCTGTCTTTAAAAAAAAGGGGGGAAAAAGTTTTATCTATCTTTCAAAAAAGAAAATTTCTGATTGGTTGGGGTCATTTTGCATGCATGAAATGGTTAGAATTGAATGTTAATGTAATGCTCTCTGACTCCTCATAAGGTGCCTACCCTGGAGCAGGTTATGGAAATGGAAATCCATATGGAGGCGCCCTTTCAAACGGTAGCCCTCAGATGTTTGTTTTCACTTACATTAGTGAATGACTGGTAACTTAATGATTTGTACAAGCTGAATTGTTGACCTAAAATGAGACCATAAATGAAACAAATATACTTTTTTTTTATTGGTTCTAATTGGCTAATTTGTTTTAATTGGTTTAATTGGCTTCTTTTTTGTTCTCTCAGGCCAAGCTGGCCTGGGTGAGGCAGGTAAATCTAAATCAGGTAGGCCTAATGTTCATATCAGTATGCACAATCAGTCCTATTCATGTAGTCTACTGAGTACATAATGGATGTTAGTCTTTATTTCTTCAACATCCTTGGTTGCTGCAGGCCATGGGCTTACCTGAACCCACTGATAATAGTTGTGTGCATTTGGATTGTTTGTGCTTGTTCCTTGTGCAGGCTATGGGAATGGCTATGGAAACGGCTATGGGAATGGTTATGGTCCCGGTGTACAGCCTGATTATGCAGGTAGGTAGTTACAAATCCTACATACTACATATACATATAGAATACTATGAATATATACTAACAGTAGTGTGATGATGCAGTGGATAAAAAATAAAAAGTATCCATCCCCTATGACTCTTTTGCACATTCAATCAAAGAAAAGGATTTTATGCAGTTATGAATAGAATGAACAGAATCTATGTTTGAACAGCTGGTCGTTAGTGAATGACAACAAAAGACACCCTTTCCTCTTCGTTTCAAGGTCTTGGCCAAGGTGTGCCCGCTGTTGGTGGCAAATCAGGTATTACATGGGTGGGCATGTGAGGACTCCTTTTGGGGGATGTCATACAGCTTTCTGTCAAGCACTGTCACTAACACTTCACAGTGCATCTCACTGACGTCATATTGTCACTCGGTTGATTGGTTTTGCAGGTGGGCTCGGTGCTGGAGGATATGGAGGGGAGCCTACAAACGGCAAATATGGTGAGACTCACGGCCCACAATTAACATAGCGATTTACCGTCCAACAATGGCGATAGGTCAGCTAAGGTCACAGAAGTTAAGTACTCTTAATCAATAGACCTACAGAGGCTACATAAGAAGCTTTTGTCTGTGCAACACATCGCTGTTTGTGCTGTTTACTCTACAGGTGGAGCTGGACACCTACCATACAATGGAGCCCCAATCATTCCTGCTGGACTAGATGGTAAGACTACATCGTTTCACAAAATAGAGTATGCAGGGATGGAGTTGTCAACTCCCTACCGTCTCAATTAGCCCTCATTCAAATACCAGCCAATTAGGAAATGTTTTCACCTGCTCAGTCTGAAAAATACTCTCTCTCTAGGTGTAAATAGAGCAAGTAGATATGATATGATTTTAAATGAACAAATAAATATTATAATGATAATAATGAATAATGATAACTTATATTCTCAAACAGGTACCAGTCAGTTTGAGCCTCAACCTGCAGGGCTGGGTCCTGATGGAAAGTCAGGCGGTATGTATGGTGGTAGGTACAGATTTATATCAACAACTGTTATTTCTGATGTGAATTGATTCTTGATGTATTCTTACGTAATATGTTAGAATCTAACCCATTTCCACTGTTACAGGAATGGGTGGCTTGCCCTATGGTGGTCAGCCGCTTGGAATGGGCCCAGAGAAATCTCAAACTAAATACGGTGAGTTGTTCATCCGGTTAGATTCTGTGTCTCAGATATTCTCCATCATTCCACCAATATGGAACTTGGAAGGGGAAAACTAGAAACAAATGGTTGTGGGTAACCAAATGCTGCCTTGCATTGAGGCACGGAGCTCCCTCATAAAGTTTTAGCCCAGGGGTTCATGAAGCTTTAGCCCAGGCCAGGGGTTCCCAAAAAGAGGTCAAGGGACTCCCAGGGGTCCTTTAGGAGGTTTCAGAGGGTGCCCAGCAAAATGAGGAATAGTTTAATTTCACTATTAAGCGGTAGAAGTTAGCATAATCTTAAAATGCATAAGAATGTCTATTTCAATCATCCACGCTTCAATCATCAACAAAAATCTTCTCAGACAGTGGTCCCAGAGATGCAGTCTTATGAAATTGAGGTCTGTGCCTTAATGACTATCTATAAATAGGTGCCCATGGCCTAATGCATTATCATGTGGAGGTCCGTGGCCTAATGGATATCTATTTACGGGTCTGTGACATGACAAAGTTAGGGAACACCTGCTTCAGTCCATCAGGACAAGCTAACTGTTTTTAACTCATCATAATTAATTAGCCAGGCATCATTAGCCCTCTCTCTCTCTCTCTCTCTCTCTCTCTCTCTCTCGCTTGCTCTCATTCGTTCTCTTGCTCTGACTCAGGCATCGGGGGGTTGCCATTCGCTGGTCAACCCCTTGCTATGGGATCAAATGGTGCAGGACAGTATGGTATGTCTATGGTATACGCAGTATGTCGTGCCTGCCTCCGTCGGTCTATTATCTATGTGAATGCTCCACGCGGGTCTGGTTCGTGAATGCATGTCCATTAACCTCCGTGTCACTTGTATCCACAGGTTTTGCTTGCATGCACTGTGTACTCGAGTGTCTGATAGTTTATGACTGTAACTTATTATGTGGTAACATGCATGCGTGCATGTACATCACGTGATATGTATAGATTTATATGTTGCATGCGTGCCCTTACGGAAAAGCCACATGAATTTCACACGTGGTCACGTGCATTTTCAATGTGTTTTAAGGGACACTTCATGTGTGATTTGCATGATGTGTTTATATGGTTTTGACGTGTGTAATATCCATGGTAGCATGTGAAACTTTGCTCATCATTATGTAATCACGCACGTAAATAGCTCATGTGGCTCAAAGGTATTGTGATAACATGTTGAATTTGTAAATCACACGTAAAGTGTTTTGGATTGGATTTTGATAACATACGGTACTTTATTGAACCAGGTAATCCCTCTGTATACCCTCCAAATACTCATATGTATGTAACGTTGTTGATTTTTTTCTCCACATGTGAAATTAATGTGGCTTTCATGTAATGGCGTATACAATTGTTGTTGTTTTTTTATTCTGCCTCTGAACTGTGTGTTTCAATCATGCCCAGGTAACGGTGGAAGTCCCTACGGGCCTGGAGGTGATGTTAAATCAGCTGGTAAATATGGTGAGAACATAACTTCCCTTCATACTGATAACATGTTCTGTATATGTGTTCCCTCAGTACTTGTGAAATGGATCAGGTGACACTAATTGAATGGATACTTGCAGGTGGCCTTGGGGCAGGAATGGGTGGAGAGCCAGCACCTGGAAAATACGGTAAGAAACTCGATCGCTATTTTCATAATTAATCACAGAGCAACTCCTCAAGAGCATTTAGGGGTTAAGTACCTCGCTCAAGGGCACCTCAACAGTAGTTGTTGAGGGATGGGCATTACTCATTCACATCCCCTGCCCAGATTTTACCTGCTGCTCCTGGGGATTCAAACCGGCAACATTCCTACCACTGCTATTGGCAGGACGTGTGATTCTGCTCACAGTCATAAGAGATCAGAAAGGGTCCAACACTTTAAAGGGATAGTTCGGATTTTTTTGACATTAAGTGGTATGAAATACTTGCCAGTCGTGTAATCGATGCGTAAGCATCAGTAGGGAGCTCAAACGTTCTGCCGTAATGTTGGGAGCTCCGCTCACTTCTCAGTAAAAATGACATCTGGGTGCTTTTTAACTCGCCATTTAACTCTGAAT
>OMKL01088074.1:2577-13222 GCA_900302295.1 Parasudis fraserbrunneri | reverse complement strand
AAGGGAACGAGGGGAAAAAAACAAAGGAGTGAAACTAGGTCTACAACCAGCCAGCCACTGTAACCATTATCCCTCCTTCCACCCAACACACACACATACATTCCCCATTACCATCAAACATCTGTCCTCTCTGTCGACCCCCCTCAGCGCAGGTCAACCAAGGCCGATTATAGTGTAGTGAGATGCATGGGAAGATATAGTAGTAGAGTGGTGTGTGTGTGTGTGTGTGTGTGTGTGTGTGTGTGTGTTATCTTGCTGGAGCGTGATCTGTGTGTCCTCAGGCAGAATTGATGAAAGGTTGTATCAGTGTGATCCAGGCTTCCTCACTATAGCAGACATGTCAGTGTGATCCAGAGTAGGCTACAGTCAGATGTCTGCTATAGTGAGGCTTCCTCATCTCAGTCCATCACTGCAAGGACTGTACATGTTGCTGTTCTCTGCTAAAAAAACAAAAAAACAACAAACAAACAAAATGCTGTATTGGCATAGATCAGGGGCTCCTAACCTTTTTTGACAAGTGGGCCCATTTGGGGTCCAAAAAGACTTTCTGTGGCCTCAAACATTATACATTTTATACACATATACATTTTGTGTGCATGTCACATTTACAATATCATATTGTGTAAAAATGTTTATTAATAATGCCAATTATGTACAGGCTTGTAGGACTTCATGGTAGTAGTAGCAGCAGCAGCAGCAGCAGCATCAGTAGCAGCAGCAGCAGCAGTAGCAGTAGTAGTAGTAGTAGCAGTAACCTAGTAGTGGCTTCAATGATCCAGTTGCTGTTGTAGGTTGGCCAGTGCCAACTGTGTATAAGCTAACAATACTGCAGTGCTTTTGCAGTGGCTTCTAAATAGCCCAAAAGCTATTGGCAGGGGTTTCCACTTCAAAATAACCATAACACATTGCTGTTGTCATTCTGGTTTCAATAAGAATTGTTGTAGGGACTGCTGACACAGGATTCCTGACAGCAAGGTTGGGAATGCCTGAAATACGATAGATGGACAAGGATGATGAAGCAAATTCCATAAGGAGAGTTGTGCTGTGGCATCATGCTATTTCATATTCCAACATGTCCGATGACTGGGTGCACTGTACAAACAAGGTTTTTAAGTCCTGATATTACAGTGCCCCTTGTTGAAACACTATCACCCAAGTGAAGGCATTCATTGTGCTTTGCACTCTCAAACTAAATGAAAACTTTAAATAATCAGGCCTGTATTAAGTTGGTCCCCCTATTTACAAGTCGAATTATTTTTCTCTTTTATATGGACAAACTAAATGTTTGGTTAAAAGTTATCTGAAGAGTTTTTTTCTCTCTCTCTCAGTCAATACTGTATATTATTCTGAAATTGACTATTGTGACAACCACTGTCGTGACATGTTGCGCTTTCCAAGAACATTTCATTATTTCCCCCTCATCCCTGCTGTTTTGGATGTGGGGCATATCAGTGTACCTGAAGGAATTTTTCAGATTCTGCTCGAGAACCCACGTACAGTATTGGCGGCACAAAGCTGAAGCCTTATTTATAAAAGTAGGCTACATTATGCTTATATTTTTATATTTGTTCGTAAGATGAGTCCTCATATGAGAATATGCATTATTTATCAAACGAACTGAGCTTGTATAAAGTTGCATATCTCATTCAGTAACCTACCTGTCATAGATTGATCTGATGGACCATCTCCATTTCCAGTGAATGTAAACGAGTTCAACGCGCTGAGAATGCCTCATCCATGTAGATGGACCCGAGCTGAGAACGAGGTACTATTGAAAAAGTAATAATGTCGGGGGTGGGGTGAAGGTGGAGGAGTGGGTACGGGTGGGGTCAACATTACTGCTCTAATGCACAACAAAACTGAGTAGTGTAGGTTTGCGTGCCGCTCACACCCCTTCCAAAGCAGCCGAATGGGTACTTCAGAAGCACATCACCTGTGGACACAGTGTAGCACCTTCTCCACATCAACATGAAGGTTTATGAATAAACGCTTTGGTTTATTAATTTCTATGTATGTTCACTGTTATGATCACATTTGAGGAGAGGCTCCTGATCATTTGACCAACTGTTAAACGTGGCAGTTGTATTATTATTTTTTGCCTCCATTACGATGAGTCAACACAACAAATTTCACAGCACTATATCGGTGAGAAATCCACACATTTTTAGAATTATCGGTTGGCAAGAGAAGCAACTATGTTTGGGCTGAAGTTAGTGTTTAGGTAAGAACCACTGAAGCTTCTCAAAAATTCAGGCTTGATACGCAACATCAAAGCAATACCCAACACCCTCTAGAGGGAATTTCACACATACTGTACAGTATAACTGGGATGAGCAGATGTACCATAGAGATCATTGTATCACCTCCAGAAATAGACATTATGGTGCTGCCCTGCTTTCATTACTGCCCCACCTCAGCACTGAGAGTCAAATACTACTGCTTTCATTAATGTACCACCTCAGTACTGTGAAAGAGTCAAATACTACTGCTTTCATTAATGTACCACCTCAGCACTGTGAGAGTCAAATACTACTGCTTTCATTAATGTACCACCTCAGTACTGTGAAAGAGTCAAATACTACTGCTTTCATACCACCTCAGTACTGTGAAAGAGTCAAATACTACTGCTTTCATTACTGTACCACCTCAGTACTGTGAAAGAGTCAAATACTACTGCTTTCATACCACCTCAGTACTGTGAAAGAGTCAAATACTCCTGCTTTCATTACTGTACCACCTCAGTACTGTGAAAGAGTCAAATACTACTGCTTTCATTACTGTACCACCTCAGTACTGTGAAAGAGTCAAATACTACTGCATAGTGAAACAGAACTTCTTTTTTTTTGGCAAACTGAATTCTGAGTTTAATGCTTATTTAGTTCGTTTTATAGTGATTTCATGTCATTGTTTCAACTCATATTCATTGGAGATCTTAGCATGTTTCTGATTGGGTGCCCCTGTGGCTTAGCTGTCTAGCGAGCTGTGCTGCCAATACCATGTATCTTGACGGCGATGTTTTGAATTCTTGGCTCATGCTGTGCTGTCACAACTGTTTCTGCTATTCTGCTTCGTGTCACTCCTACTGTCTAAAATATTCAAAGCTACAATGTGTAAGATTTATTTGTTGGAATTTTGCTCCAAAACGTATCTTACTGTGGACACAGTCCACTGTGAGCGAATTTCATTGACCAGTGTAGCAACAGTGCAGACATACTCATGTACATTCTAAAGATTCACAGTGAGGCTCTCCCTTCTAACCAGTCAGAGAAGTTTAAAACATTTAGTGGTTATTTAGCGGTTATTCTACATGACTGTCATTGCCAGATTGTGTTGAATGAGGACTGTGTAGATTTAACCAATAAAAATGCTATTTCAGCAAAATTCCCTTTGAGCTTTTCTGATTGGTTAGAAAGAAGAGGCTCACTGTGAACATTTTGGATGGAATATCTCTGCACTGCTGCTACACTGGTCAATGAAACTTACAACACAGTAGACTGTGAGTCATTGTGTCCACATTAAGATATATTTTGGAGCAAAGTTCAAATAAAAAAGTCTGTGATAAAATATCAGCCGGTATCAGCAAAGTATTCATTAAGTTTTACATTTTGAATTTCTACAGTGAATAAAATATACTAGGAGATATTGCTGAGGTTAATATCTTAATTTTGATGGAAATTATCACTCTTGTCTCATAATCTTTAGCACATGAAGAATATTTTTTTCTTAGTAAGATTTCATATTTCTGATTATGCAACTTTTTTGTTTACGGAAATATTAGCTAAATCTTGCATGCACTAAAGATGATTAAGTATGTTATAATTATTTACATCAGAAATAATGTTAACCTACTTAAAAAGGCTCCAGCAGGTCTTGGGGTCAGCTATGCTTGAATGGTGAGGGGCTTTGCATGCCGTTTCATCTGCAGATCATATTAAACAGCCACTCCTCTCAGTTGACAGGTTCAGATAGTCTCTGCTCTTTCTGAGCAGCCAGCGAGGGAATTTTGCTCCATACTTTGCACCCAAGCTTTTTGTCTTTGACAATATGAAAATGTGTTGTTCTGGGAGCAAAAGTACAGCATTTGCTCCTTTGACCAACAGTCATCTTGACTGATGTTATTAACGGCGTTGTTGGCTGCGGTAGCCACAGGTGCTTTTGCTGATGCTACATCAACAGGCTCCTCGCTGCTTGGAGTGGTGCTAAGGTTAGCTTGCTGAGGCTGCTCCCGGCCTGCCTTTAGCGCTAGATAGTGTGTCACGTAGTGCCCCCTGGGTAATGCAGTTTAGTTAGGGCCATTATGAATCGCCCAGAGAACCTGATTGGGAGAGGGCAGAAAAGAGTACCAGCAGCTTGTGAGTACTGCCGGTGCGCAAGAAAAAGAGTAAAATGTACTGCATACCGATGAGTACCAGCCCACTTTGGTCACAAGTCAAATTCAAGTCTCAAGTCATTGAGGGGCAAGTCCAAGTCAAGTGTCAAGTCTCTTATGGTTGTAATGAGAATTCAATAAAAACTATAACCTATTTTTCAATAACAGTTAGAATACAACCGTATTGTATAATTACACTGGGTCTCCAACCAATGACAACTTATAATCTACTGTAAAAAGAACAAACAAACAAAAAACACATCCCTCTAGCCAAACCCATTGTAATGGTAACCTAATAAGCCTATAATATTACATGGTCAACAATAAACCTGTAACCTGCCTGTAGCCTATGTTAATAATTAATATGGTCTTTCTCTTGGTTTAATGTTAGCCAGCAGTAAGTGGCAGCAGAACGTGGATGATTACCAAACCATTTTTATAGTCATGGCAAAGCCAGCACTCTTTGCGAACAAGTGTGGCATACAAACAAACACTCACTCATCTTTTCAAAATATTCAGCGATCGCCTAACCATCGATCGCAAGCTAATGCTGAGCTAAACATGTTTGCTAATGTTAACTTTCACATTACCAAGTGACTCACCTAGCCGGGTGCGTTTTCAGTTGCCTGATAAAGTTTGATGTGGTCGATCCGCATCGCATTTAGTGATTCTTTTGTTCAGGCCTTGTGTGAAGTTATTATAGCCACAGGTTATGACAAATGGCACAGCAGCTGCAGCCCGGTGTGCTTGCCATGGTGGTGTTGTTGCTGCAGCTTACAGTCATCTGTGGCCGTGCACACCAGATGTGTAAGGTTATGCATGATAATAAGGGAAGGAATGACATTCAGCTTGTCAGACATTTCCTTCATGTTAATGGAGCAAAAAAATGTAAGTGCGACTCCAGTCCAAGTCTCAGACTCGAGTCCTCATCTCTGATAAATATATATCATGAATATAATCTAGAAGCCTGCCACACCATGCTTGATGCAATGCTGGCCTCCTTGAACATTTACAGTTGAGGATCACAGAATCTGAGCCTTGTTAAATGCCTCAGGCTTAGAGCTGTGCATTTGTTGTTATACTGCTAAGCGATCGCTACATTGAAGGTGCTAGTTCTGTCTGCCAATAGACGTTCAAATGTTTATAGCATAAACAAGGCTAGTTGCTGTAAGTGTGTTGTCAATGTTCATTTACATAAACTTTTCCTACACTCCAAAGATCCTTTGAGAAGCCTGTAGCCCATTCTAAACTGTCAAACACATTGCAATATGTATGATATTGATGTTTTTTAAAAGCAGATTTACATTTGTATGGACAATGTTTCATGTTAGCTTCCTGCACAAGACATGGCTGAAAATTTAGATTCTACTGATGTGCATTTCTTAAGTCCACAGGATCAGGGTAGGAATACATCACAGTTGATGGATCATGTCAACATTCCAGGATTCAAAAAATATTTTTTTTTCTTTTTTTTTAATTAAATTTGCTTTATTCTCATAAAAAAAATATGTTCCACTGTCAAATATTTCTGCCCAAAGTGGAAGTAAACTAACTGTCTCATATTATTTTCCCTTAAAGATCCCCTCAGATGTATTTTAAACCCTCAAAAATTGTCTATATTGAATAACAATGTATAGGATTTTTCCACCAAATTGTTCAATAAACTACTGAAAATGGCTTAGCAGCATCTGTACACCATTACCCTCATTAAGAATGCAAGGATCTATGAATATGCAAATTGGTAACAAGCACCCATTGATATTTACCAGGAATTCCAAGTCAGCAGCTTATATTATCTCAAGACATGTCAATACCTACTCAGCTTTATGTGTATGCTGAGGCTAAAGGTGTCAAGTTACCACATATTGGACCATTATAGCTTCGACCTATTAGTGACATCACACATGCAACTCAGATGTCAGGGAAGAGTGATGAGGGTGCTCTGGTGACGAGTTCTGCACAAATAACAATCTGTACAGTCAAAGAGGAGTTAACCATAAAAAAACAAGTTTCGAGTGGAGGGGATATTTAACATATTGAATACATAATCTTATATCAATAGTTCCCCCTATCCTTTTTAGCCACTTTACAAATAAGAACAAAAAATTAGTTGGAAGTTAGTTTGTGGCTAACTAGCCAGGGCTGCGTTTCCCAGAGCCTCCTTAGTGCTACGTGGGTCGTAAGCTCTACCATAAGGTCTTCCTTTAGTTGCCGAGCTGTTTCACAGAACCTCCTAAGGTATACCTTCTGAAAGGTGCATTGCTTGTCCCAGTTAGCCTATGGAAATGATAAAAGCCATCCATAAATGTCTGTCGAGAACCAAAATAATTAACAGGCTGCATTATATTATTCCCTTTGCTGGTGCCTGCCACTGTTTGCGAGCAGACAATGTAGGATGAATTCTGTTTGCTTTTTTCTTATATACCCATCCCCTTCTTTTCCTGACTTCCTTTAATTGAGCCCTCTATGGTGTATGATAAGGCCTTCTCTTCCCCTGAGCAAGGGGGCGAGTGGTTGAGGGAAGGTAAACCGTGAAAATGTGACACACCTCAGTCATGACTGTTGCTGGAGCGGAGAATATTTGCGAACATTATGACAACATTATGTTTTCTGGGCAGACTAGGCTATCAAATGCTTTGGCAATATTTCATTTAATACCCTCTTTACACTACTGATCCAGGTAAAAATGCCGTTGCATACCCAAAATAGAATTAATCATGATACATTTCCACAGACGCACTTTTGCCTTTCATTTACGATAATCTTTGCACTGCAGAGAAAAGTAATCAGGAATCAGTGGATATCCTGCTACAGTTGCCTATATCTTGTATGACAAAAACAGATGAACATTCGACCTTTGTTTCAATAAGAACAAAATAATTCACCCATATGTATATCCTTTTTCCTGGGCTTCCAAGAAGTCCCAGACTATGGCTTATATGTCCCGATTGATGCTCTTTAATTCATGTTTTGCAGCTTACACTACACTATATGTATTTATTGGAACACAAGGTCTCATCTTGACTCTTAAAGAGATTAGCAGATGATCTTTAGTAGGCATAGCTTCCTCTTCTGCAATATTAGATTGATGTAAAATGACAACACTTATATTAAAACTTAATTCAGAAGCCTAAACAAGTGAGACTTTCAATTTGCGTGACATTGATTGACACACTTTTCAACACCACAGTGAAAGACAACTCCAAGTTGCAACATACTTTTGCAGCTGTCCCTTAGGCAACTGCTAAGGTATGGTCTGGGAAACACTCACCGAAAAGCGAGCTCCCTTTAAAAGGAATACCTGAGAATCCTTCATAAAATGTTAAGGTACATCGTAACTGGGAATGCAGCCCAGAGCTGTGGGTATCCAGTATGAAGAACACTGATAGGGACTACAGATCAACCACATCATTGGTAAGTAATACATATATTGTTGGGCTAGGGTTAAACAATTATGAACTACCCCTTTAAGGTTTAGCCAGATTGAAACATTTTTAGTTAAGCCCCAACAGAAACAAAATGACAAAAATAAACAGAAAATTGCATGCATCTTAAAGTAATAATCTCAAATATTTTCATGTAAATAAAAGTCTATGCTGCTTAAAACCAGTTAATGTAACACAATAGTGATTCTACCTATACCCAGTTCATGAATGCTTTTACATTTGCTGTTCTTGTCTGTTCTAAACAATGGTGTCTGGGAGGACATTCCTGAGAAAATCATCTGGCACACAGGAAGTGATATGTTTTACATCACCAGCAGCAACAGCAGTTTGTTTGGAATGGATAGAAGACTAACTGAGTAGTTAGCACACATTTTCAAGATGGAAAGCAAGTCAATGCAGTACAACAACATGATAGCAATGATCGCTTATCACCAATAGATGTCACCAAAACAAATAAAAATGAGGATCTTGGAGATTACCACTTTAATTGCATTGCATCTTAATTAAATTATCGACGCGAAGTCCTCGACAAGAGGTCTTGGAACTAGTCTCAATGCGTAGCAACTGTATACACACACTGGGGCTAGTTCCAAGACATCACATCGGTCTGAGAGAAGATTCAATCATCGGATATGCGCGGGAAACACTGTTTTCTGTTGTGGATAGTTAAAACTTTTGTTTGCATGTTGTGGTGTGGATTAAAACTTTTTTGTTTCATGACCTTGTGTGCTTCCTCTCTGAAGCTTCCCAGTTTGGTCAGAACCTGGCTAGAACTCAGATCATGGGACTCGGTAAGTAAGCTAATGGTTATGCATCAATTACACTACTGGCGAGTATTTCCTACCCTTAAATATGAAAAAATCTGAACTATCGTTTTCATCTTTTATCCTCAAGTTTGATGGTATTTCAGTAATACTGGTTGCAATACACCTATTATTTAGTATCCTGTTTAGAATAATGTCCATGTGTGATAGATTGAATATTAGAACAGTAGAAGTAGTGCAGAAAAAATATCACTCATGGCAATTTCTATTACCATATTAGTATTTCTACATTGAGTAGCATTATTATAAGGTCCTCATTTAGACTACAAGAATGAATGAGATGTTTAATGTTTCATTTGGCTAGTAATGCCTGGGCATTCTATCAGTTGCTAATGCCTTTCCAGTCCGATAGGGGTAGTGCACAGCGAACTTTCTTCATTCAATACAACCGTGACTGAAGGAAGGACGTCTGTACGTTGAGCCATTACTGTATTCTCCCCTGTTTCAGGTAAGTACGTATATAAATGTTATCCTACTGATCCATATGTTTTATTCTAGTTATGCACTTAGTAGCTAACATGTTTTTGGTAGAAGAAAATATTTTTTGTTATTGTTTGTAGTGTTTTCTGTGAATTGGCCTAGCAGAGAGTGTGCGCACGAGCTAGCTAAACTGCAGCACGAGGTACCTGCATGCGGGCACACACCGGTCTTTTCTGTCTTTGTAATGACAGCAGTCAGAGAAATGGTTGAACTTTAACAGGTATTTTGAGAACCCTTTAAAGGAGAAATGTTTTGTTTTGTTGCCATATAGAGAGCTAAGGAACCAATGCACCATAAATAATTGCTATTTCATATGTCATAGTTAGATTAATAGAATTAGATTAAATATTATTTCATGGGAACATTTAAGTTGGTTAAAGCTACAATACTAATTCATTGGTAAAATGTGTGAATATTTAGAGGGTTAAATAATGATTGTGACTGAGTGCATGTGTTTAAAGAAAACAAGAAACGGGTTATTAGAGTGAATACAAGTGTATAATTAATACTGACACTGGTTAAAAGTATTGGAATGCAAAAGTTTTGTTAAATGGTATGTTTATGCTATTACTTACCTTTTTGTTCTGGTCCTGTAATGTAATGGTATTGTGATTCGGTACCTGATCACTACTTTAGCTATTCAAGCGTGGCTGAAGCAAGGACGTCTGTGTTGAGTCATTACTGTGTTCTCCCCTGGTTCCGGAGTATAACACATGCATAAAGTTGCAACTTTAATTACAGTTAAATTAAATCATTCAAACTCTGACCTATGTCTCACCCTTGATCTTTAGAAAAAAACATAAATACCGGTATGCATGCATGCACAAGTCCTAACACACACACATACACACACACACACACACACACCCCTAACAAGAACATCACATGCCTCATCTGCCAAACCCACATCAATATTTCATATTTACCACACTATTTATCCACCCTGTTTATCATTTATGAATGTCATTTAGCATGTGTGAGCTTGCAAGCGCACAAAATTGCATGTGTATGTGTATATGTTTGTGTGTGTGTGTGTGTGTGTGTGTGAGAGAGAGAAAATTGTGTGTGTGTGTGTGTGTGTGTGTGTGTGTGTGTGTGTGTGTGCGCACGCACATCATTGTATGTGTGTGCCATTTACAGAATGTCACAGCAGGCCATAAGCTCCCCTAGCATCTCAGTGGCACCGCGTCCATACAGCTTAGCACAAGCTTTCTCTCTCCCCTCTTCATCACACTAACCTTTTCATTATTCATATGGCGCTGAATAGGACATTGTTTATCAAGGCCATGGGACCAGGGGACGGGGTTACACACCCATGTGAGTGGTGTTTGTGTGTGTGTGTGTGTGTGTGTGTGTGTGTGTGTGTGTGTGTGTGTGTGTGAGTTTGGTGGAGGGGCTACTTAAGAGGAGGAAAGAGAGTTGTAGGGGAAGAGTGAGGGAAAGTTACCTGGGTTTCTAATTGGCTCTTTAATGAACATGACTGCCTGCTTGTTATTGGCATGGTAATAAGGCTGGATGAAGCAAAC
>OMKL01088054.1:16155-33232 GCA_900302295.1 Parasudis fraserbrunneri | reverse complement strand
TATGTGTGAGCTACAAATGGGATGACAGTTCTTGGACACGACTGTAGCTGGAGGATAATCTATAATGAAAAAGAGCAATCGGCCATGTGTAGAAAATGGATTTTCTAACATGCTATTAGGCTGGGATGGTTACAGCAAGGTATATCTTTGTGTGGGTGTGTCAGCTGTTTTTAATTATGTGTATCTATGGTTGGAATGGTGTGTGTGTGTGTGTGCGCGTACACATCTCTCTATCTGTGCGCATCTGTATGCTTATTTGAATGTGCATGCTTGCATGTGTGTCTCTGTGCCTGTAAAATACACACACATTTGTACAAAGTGCTTTTATAAGTATACACAAACTCATTTCCACATAATTAGATTATAATTAGTCCTTGGAAACGGGTGGCACACATATTTTATGTATTAAGTCATCTGTGGCACAGTATGTTATCAACTTTCAACCTTTCACACATAAGGGAATATTGATAAATGAGGCCCAATATGTGTGAGTGCACATGTGTAGGCATTATATTTATGTGCATACGCGTGCCATGAGCATGTGTGAGTGCACGTGTGAGTTCATGTGCGAGTGCACGTGTGAGTGCATATGTGAGTGCACATGTGCGAGTGCGCATGTGAGTACATGTGTGAGTGCATGTGCGAGTGCATGTGTGAGTGCATGTGTGAGTGCATGTGTGAGTGCATGTGTGAGTGCATGTGAGCGAATGTGTGCATGTGGAGGACAGGTAATCCTCTCTCTCTAATTTCTCCATCCATCTGTCCGTCGACCGGAGTTCCATCATGACAGGGGGAGTGAGCTGGGTGAGAGGAGCTGCTTGTCAGCCATGTTGAGATGTTTCTAATTGGATTTCCCTGACAGAAGAAAAGGATGGAGAGAGAGAGAGAGAGAGGGGAGAGAGAGAGAGGCAGAGGAAAAAGAGAGAACAAAAGAACGGGTGGAGCCAGTTAATGAGTCTTCTTGTGGTGAACCTTCCTGCTACTCCTTTGGTCAGTCCCATCTGATAGAAATGACAGATCATGAAGAACACAGTATGTCAGGAATGGCCTCAGACGCGCCATCTATCATGGGCTCATGGTCACCATAAGGCCAGCCCAAAACAACAGAGAGTGGATGGACAGATGGAAGAGAATGAAAGAGTGGGATCTGGACAGCTTGAAGGACAAAGAGAAAAATGAACTGCAGGAGGGGGAGAGCAAGAGGAGGAAGGCAAGGAAGATGAAAGGGAGTACTTGAATGGAGGACAGAATGAGGAAGAGTGAGGTCAACAACTTGAATAACCCCAAACACAATATAGTAAAAATTCTCTCCACAGTGGATCAATGGTGGTAAAGGCTGAGGTGAGGACAGCAGAGCCCCAACAACAAGGCGATCCAAAAAGAGACAGGCAAGCAGACATTAACGGCACCACCGTGATTATCTCATAGGGCTGGATGTGTGTTGTTTAATTATGCTACATAGTCATCAGTAATTCACAGTGGGAGCTGTTGGGAGATAGATGCTAGATGGCTGGGCTTTTTGTCTCATAGTTTCCCTAGGTATTCTTTTTAGTTGCAGAGGAACTGCAACTCTACAGACATGCCAAGCCGTCTAACTGCTTACTGCTCACGTCTAACTGCTCCCTTACGGTAAGTGGTACGACATAGTACAACATAGTACAACATAGTACAACATAGTACAACATAGTGAGTTCCTTTATGGAAAGCGACTCCTGGCCCCAGTCAGTCAGGAGGTGTGTTCAACTACATTATTTGCTGCTAGCGTTTGCAGCACTTTCAATGTTACTTCTTGAGCCGTTTTTAAGCACATTTGATTTTGCTCAGTTTGATATCAAATGTTTGATTTTGTTCAGTTTTAAGTCACATTTAATATAATTTCATTACAGTGACAATTTTACCAAGTTTACACAAGGACAACAGCCCTTACAAAACATAATAGCGTAGGCCTACTGTATTTTGGGTTTTATTCTCTGCCTCTTCCATTGCGAACGGGGTCCCAGTCCCCTCTATAGTTTTGAGACACAAATGCAAAGTGATGTCAAACCCTCTTAGCCTAATTCTGAGGCTATTATATAGTCTATGCTGCATAGCCGGATATCTTTTCTTCAACAAAAAAATTACACTACCACATCATTCCAATAGCCTATTTATTTGTTTGATTGATCTGCATCAGGCATCTGTTTGTGGAAGGCAAGGCACGCGCCTTTATGCAGGTACCCGACATTGCCTTGCGCTTTATTCAGTCTTTGTGTCAAACAGGCATGTTTTTGAACAAATATGATCGATGGGAATAATGTTCATCTGCCATTATGCTTTGCTTATACTTTTCTGAGTGGCAGCTGTCTATATCCCGGTTTTTCTCACACTTGATTCGCTCAGACATACAGAAGCATTCATCCACCGACATATCACGTTTCATATATTGTACAGATCAGTAGGCCTACTCTAGTCTCTGATGTGTGTCAACATTTTCAGCCTATTTGCTTTTCCATAATAAGTCTCTGAGAGTAATGTGAGGAGAGGCTGGTTCACCCTGTTTTGATCTGACACACCACACCCTCTCTCTGGCCCATTCAGTCTGGAGGGGCAGTTGGTGGAACAGTACCTGGGCACTGAGCTCGACCACCACCTGTCCTTCACACAACACGTGGATGGGGTCTACAAAAAGGCCAAACAGCAACTGAGTAGGCCGAGGGGTATTAATGTCAGATACGACATTTTAACAGCAGTATATTGGTCACTCATAGAATCAGTCCTCACATTCAACATTTCATCTTGGTACAACCGCCTCACAGAGAAAAGAAAGAAAAAATTCACAATAGTCATCAAGCAGGCAACCAAAACCACCGGCACCACTCAGACCCAACTCTCAGACCTTTACAGTCATGCAGTAAAAAGGAAGGCAGACTCCATCACTTAGGACCCTTCACACCCTCCACCTCTCCTTTCAGCTACTCCCACCAGGCCGCCGCTTCAGAGCACCGCTGGCCAAGAATAAAACTTACAAAAACTCTTTCATTCCCACTGCAATGTCCATTTTAAAGGACAGATAGGCACTACTTTTTAATGTAGCTTTGCACACCTATTATTTAGGGAATTGTTTATGGTTTTAATATGATTTTATGTGAGCCTTTCATGGGTTTATGTTTTTATGTTGTTTGTGAGCCCCTAACCTAAGACAAATTTCTAACAAAATGTGATAGACAATAACGTTTCAATCATTGAATCATGCATTATATTGTGAATGGGGCGCATATTAGTGTAACATAGTTGTTTGGTTTTCAGAGGACACCAATTAACCTTTTCTGAATAAATGTGGTTGCTGTAATGGTGGTCATTAGGTACTAGAGGGCACTTCGCACTCTGCACCTCCTCTGACAGCCTCGACCGCAAACCCTCCGCTCACCAGCAATGTCACATACCACTGTCTTATCCATTCCGCCGCCTGAAAAGGATCCAGTTCAGGTGGCGAAGAAGGGAATTTAACTGAGGAGTGAGTTTACACCAAGGGGCTACCATTGCAAGGTTTTAACCTTGTTACATTTGCATATGGAATGCTTAAAAAGAGAATTGTTCATTTTATTTCAGCAGAGTTTATAGTATTGTACAACATGCCCCATACTGCGTGACAACATGCCCCACTGAGAAATACACCTGTGAGTAAAAGGTGTGACAACTAGCTGAGGTCTCCCTTACTTTGAATCCAGTCCGAGCCCTCTGAACTTTGTGTTAAGACGAGTTACCATCACATCGATGACACAGTGTGTCCTTGTTATTACCTTGATTACACAATAAAAACTATGGAGCCCATAACATAATAGGCTACCGGTGCTGCAGCCCCAGTGTGTTTGTGTGTGTGTTTGCACACATGTATGTATGTGTGTGCACTTGTGCTAAGGTAGAACAGAAACCTTTTGGTGTGGAACCCAATGCTATGTCCACTTGAGAAGAGGTATCCTACCCCTGACAATAGAAGTAGGTATAAATGAGGAAGGTAGAGTGTATTTGGTCTGTGACGTGGGAGATAATGAAAATATATTGCAGAGAGATTAGTTTGATTGTAGGCTTCTTTATATGATAACCTGCGAGCACATTTGTAAGAATGCAGAACAAAAATCTGATGAAAATGAGAAGTTGGACTGAGTGGCAAAGTATGGGCTAGTTTTATTTCTAAAGCATGGAAAATGAGGCAAACTAGACTGAATAATACACGTATACAATACAAGATCAGTTTATTTGAGATGTCAAGTATGAAGACATACAGAATATACTATTCATGTTTTCCTATAATTTGTATATTTGGTCTCACACCTACATGGAAATTGATAGTCTGCCTTGTAAGCCTGTTTGGGCTGGGCATCTATTGGTGCAAGATACTACATTGATATCAGAATACAGACCCCCCCATTTGTGAAGATTTTTGTTAAAAATGCGACTTCAGGAACCGAAACAGTCAAAACAACAGTCAGAATACACTATTGGAATTATAGACTCATGATTAGCTGACTCTGATTGTTTTTCTCTGCCATAGTTTTCGTGTTTTGAAATACATGGAAGTGAATTAGTCATCAGCTCATTGAAATGTGTTCATAGCGCTCTACGGAAATAAAGATGGCGGTGAGGTGAATAAGGGAGTTCAGCAAGAGTTCTAAGTTGTTATGTACATTCCTGGCAATGTCCCTCTGAGACTTGACATACCTGGGACTGAGGTGGACAAGGAAGAGGAATTACTTCCCACAGCATGATAATTCCCCATCTCTATGACCACTAAGAGGTAGTTTTCTATGGAGCTACAATTGTATATTTCTTAGAGGCTATCTCAACTCATTTTGAATGTCGAATTGTGACCTATGGGAGGATCCGAGGGTGAGACCTTGCCTTCTTGGTCAGTTGTGTTTGTCCTTCTGAGGAGGTGACCTTGTGATGTGTTTGTTTGTCATATTCGTCACAAGGATCCCAATGGAACAAGGTCTCAAATGACCTACTGGTCTGTATAGTGTATCCATGACTACAGAAATAATTTAAGCATAATTGTTATGGCAGTTGAGTATATAATAAACAACATGCATATTTATAAATACAGAATATGTAAACAGCAACCATATACATCTACATGTGTTGCTGCCTCACAGTCAAGGCCATTGTGAATGATGTGGCTAAAGATTAATTTTGGTCAAAAGATTAATGCAGTCTTCTTGGTTGTATGGGGGTCTAATTTCAGGGCTGAAAACCGTGTGGATTTATGCATTTCTATTGCCAAGCTCAGCAGCAAGATTTTTAGTTCCTACTCATGTATTCAAATCCACAATCTAATGATCAAAAACACAACACTGCCACAAATGATCTATTAGACCTTCCAGCCCATGTGGTTATTTATACAATTTTAAATATGACCTTATCAACGGGTCATATTAATACTTTATACATAAAATGGGTAATATAGTCTATTTTCACAAGCTAAAATGCAAAACATCCATTGCATATAATTGCAAATTGACCTCCTTGCTCCCTATGCTGTACATCTTTTGAAAGAAGAACACTTGTATTACAATATATTTTATTACACTAGATTTTTAGTTCAAAAACCTTTTGACTATAAAGGCTCCTGCACGCTTAGAGCTTCTTATCGACGTGTGTAGCAGAACATATCCAAAGTGAAGAACAGAAGACTTACTTGCAATTACTTTATTGACTTAAAAGTGATTGCAAGTAATAAGCCAGTGAGCGGGAGTTCTCTTTTAGACTATCTTTTTTTTTTTTTTTTTAAACACATCTTGGTAATTATTTTTCAGCACACTCTCTTCAACATGACTCAGCCTCTGATATAACCCACTCCAAGAACGTGTATTCACCACTCCCTTTATATTTTGCGGATGGGCTTACTTACTATTTATAGTAAAAACACAACAAGAAAACACATGAAACATAATATTATCTAGGACACCTGCCACCTTAGTTCAAATACAGCTGTGCTGTAAAATAATGGTTTTAGAACCAAAGCAAGGAAACAGCATCACCACAAAACACCGGGGCAGCAAATATTGGTAGCTAACTATTAATGATTCACTATTTGCAGATCAAAAACCACAAATGCTCTAGCAAAGTGAAATACAGCTTTAAGATCCACCTTATGTGAAGACACATCCTATTTCTTTATGTCCTTGTCAAAATGATAGCAAATTGATTACATGTCATATGACCTGCACAGGCAAACATCATTACTGGATTTAATGGCTGATTTAGCTATTCTCAGTAAGTGTATTACATGACTGTAAGTCAATATCCATAAATACACATTGACAGGATAATAACTGTAACCAGACAGCACTGGCTGCCTTAGAGGTTGAATGGAAAATGTATAGAGGTATGGTCATTATGAAACTGTAATTAAACACAAGCAGATAATATGCAGACATCAAATGTTGGATGCTTTGTTAAAATTTCAATCTCTCTTTCTGAAAATCAAGCCTAGTATCATATTTAGCATCATTAAAACTGCTGTAGGTAACGTGCAAGAGGGTAATCTGCGATCGCTGTCAAATGCACACAAATACCACTGAAATGTTCAGTCTTGTGGTACATGTTTCAGTATATATTACATACAAAATATAAAGCAAAATAAGCTGTTGTCATACCTTATTGATACCATTCTACATTGTTTTCTTCTTGTCATGTTTCTCTGCTCTTGCCTCTCACATGAGTATGATTGAGAACCGCAGTGGTCAATTAAGTTACAGGCCTTTCCCAGAAAGCTGATTGGCTGGAAGCCTGAGCCACGCTTAAACTTTCAGATGGCTTTCCTTAGTACTGGGGCTATGGTGGTTACTGAGGTTTCACATTATGCTACTCATCAATGGCATCAGAATTCAAACAAAATGTTAACTAGAAGAAGTTACTGCAGGTTTAAGTTCCTCTTTCTCACACAGCTCACTCAGGAACATGACTGGTGTCAGTTACAAACCGACGGTTCCAAAATCCCCATCATACTGATTTGCCATTAGCCTCTTGGACAGTGATTAGCGCCTGCATGGCATTTTGCCTTGAGTCAATGCTAAGCTAATGCCATGGTGTTGGTGTGAATGTAGAGAGAGATAGCCACTCTCAGCCAGTCTCAGATGAGCAGAGCAGCTTTGCAGAATACAAGGCTGCTGCTGCTCTCAATTGCCACCCTGGGGTCATATGGCATGTCATGATAATCCTGTGGAATGAGGGGGATTTAGGCGGTGTATAATGCGACATAGAACCTGATTGGCAAAAGCTATGGTTCCACTCCTGGCCAGCGTAACAGTTATTCAAACAAACATGCGTACATGCACTCACACACACACACACACACACACACACACACACATGCTGGAATTGGGCCAATGATCGCAAACAGTAGAAAATGAAATAGGAGGGAATAATTTGTTTGGTTCATGTCTATCTACAGCAGGCAGTTTCATCAGGCTGTGTGAGAGAGAATCACAAGGTAAGAGCACATCTGGTGGTGCATTTGTCACTTGTACAGTTGGCTGGATTCCAACGTTAAGCAAAGTACTTGAGCAATGAGTTTATGCTGCCATCTACCCAATACACTCTTAAGACAGGGATAAGTCTTAGCATTTAGTCATTCCATGTCTCAGCATGTGATATTCAAGATGACTGCTGTTATGTGTTGGATTCAAGCCCAAAGTTGAGGAGCACTGATGAAAATAATTGGAATTGAGCCTGTTAAGAATGAGAAGTGGGAGGAGGAGAGTAGACAATGTCAATGATTTCTGACTTTATTTGGCAGAGCTTCCCCAATCTCTTCAGTCCCTACTGGTTTGTCAAATACCTTCCTGGAATACAAACAAACGGGGGAACCCGTGAAGACTTGTCTAACAGTCTTAAAGTTCCGGTCACTCACTCACCCACTCACTCACTCACTGGACAGTAAGTGATGGTACATGACAGTGGGTGGATGGTGGGTTCTTGCTGCATTCTTAACATATTTATGCCCTCTAGCGATGACAACAAGCCTCTTGTGCTGTGGGACTGAGTGGTTTTGTGCTTGTTAGTACAAGCACTGCATGTAACAGTGGATGACTGCTCCATCCTAAGAGAAATTGTTTCAGCTGCCCGATGTTACAAGGAATAGAGGCCTTGCATGGAATGCTTGTGTAGTTCTCTTTCTCCCAGTATGGCTGCCTGTGACCATTGGTAACCACTTTCAAAATAAACTGCCTAATTTCTGTAGGTAAAACACTGGAAAAGCATGATATTACTGTTCTACTGTGACTTGTTTACAAGCTCCAGTAGTAAGACACCAACATATATTTCTTATATTATCAATAAATAGCAACCATTGTTTTGTACAAAGCAACTGTTGTCTCTTCCATTGCCATGTACAAAACAATGGTTGCAATGTCACAGGCAGCCATGGTGGAAGACAGAGAACTACACAAACATTCTGTGCAAGGCCCTTGCTGTCTGGCAGCCAGCTGATTGAGAGGCATGAGCCCTGATCTACTCAGTTTTGCACCTTTTGAGAATGAATGAGGGCTTCAGTGGCTGCTGTAATGCTAATAGATATAGATTGATACAACATGATGAGGGACGTTCATGACAGCTACCAATACCACTGTATACTGAAATGAGCCTTCATCCTTTGTGCCTGTGCTAATGTAATGCTAGTACTATAACCTAACGTTCTACTGAATTATGTCTTGATGAGCAGTACCCTAATGTTCTATGTTTAGCTGCATTATTTAACAATTTGGGGGATTCAGACAGGCATGCCATTTGTACTCAATAATGCCTGTTTTGAAGACTGGGGCTGCTCTTTGCAAATATTACACAACAAATTAGTATATGGAACCTGCCCCCTACCCTAACCACATTCATCAAACTGTGGCAGACAAGTCAACAGTTCATTCCCATTTCCCCCTTTCTTGGGCACAGAGTGGAGTACCGTGTAATAATATAAGTGTGTTGTCTCATGCATTGGCACTGGGAAGCATTTGCCGGGGTTTGAACGATAACTTATCCAGTGGGACATGCCTGAAAGCTAACCTGTCTAGGATCTGCAAGCTGTCTCATAAAACACAAATTTGCCTGTCACAGGCCTCAGTGTAGTAATGGGATTGAGGAGGTATTGCATGAGAGGCCAACATGCACTAATGATTGCTGAGGTATGATGGTGGAGTGAAGACTTCCACAAGGCTTAGTCACAATGGTAGGCAAGATGGAGTGGATAGTGAGACATGAGGCTGAAAGGGCTGGTGGGTTGTAAAGTTGAGTATAGGGTATTCCTTGTGGAAGAGGATATGAGAGGAGTGAGAGATGTTGACAAAGGGAGGTAGAAAATGCCTGTCTCTTTACCTTGGTAGGAAATGAGAGCAAGAGAAACGCAGAGATAAGGAAAGGTGTTTGTGTGTGCATGTGGGTTTTTGAGCATGTGTGTGTGTCATGGAAGCCGTGTGATGGCACATTCATTATATAGAAAAAAACATCCAAAACGACATTGTACCTGGGAGTAATTCTAATGATCCATTCAAAGAAGATGACTCACAAATTCGCCACAGGCCTAAAATCAAAGACAACATGAGGAGAAGAGGGATGTAAAGAAGACAAAGTCATGAGGGAGCAAAAGAAGAGCAAGAAAGGCGGGAGAAAATCTCACAAAGAAAACAATGTGTTGGTTAGATGTTAATTAACAACAGAGACAAAAGCCATACATACAGCAGGGCACGTTATGAAAGCAGAAATAAACAGATTGGATGAAAGGGAGAGTGTTGAATGGGGAAAAGTATGAGCGCATTCCCAACAAACACATTAAGGTGTACAGGAAGTGAAAGTAGCGGGAGGCTTACGGATTAACCTATTAACGCTGTGCGTTTGTCACAACATAAGCCTCTTAGGAGGACCTTACGGAGCCGAGAGGCGGTGGGAATGTCAATTTAGCTGCTTTCTCGCCCGTAATTACACTCAGTCTCCAGGCTTATGGCTTATTCTGCATGCAGAGAGACAGACAGTTTGAAAAGGGAAAAGCTATTTAGGTAGAGGGCATAGAGGTTGGGTGAAGGATTCTGTCATTTCTAAAAACACACAGAAGTAAATCTCAAATGAGAGTAACCATCTAATTGTTCTGCAATGACATTTTGAAGATTACACGTGGAGGATTCTATATCCAAAAATGTCTTTGCAAAATGAAATGTGATATTGGCTACTGGTGCTACAATATATTCCATTCCTCCAGTGAGCGACTTTCAATGGCATAGCCTACTACATTTTATTATTTATCTTTTTTCAGCTTCTTTTGATGTGTGACTAACCAGTGTACCAGAGGGTATTTTTCACGCTGAGTAAGCCTGAGAAGTCCTGTTATATTCAGGAGATTCATCCATACATTTATCAAGTTGGAAGGCTATATTTAAAAAATCACTGTTCAAAGTGAAGTTTTAATGTAGGAGCTTTGAGCATTCACATGATTATCTTTAGTGATATCACAGTACAGCCAGTACATTGAAGGTGTTTGCCACAGGAAAAGTCCAGCAGAATGAAAAAATGGTAATTCGAGTAATAAAAATAATAATAAAAATCGAGTAATTAAATTTTCTTCTCTTAACACACCACTATAGATTTGTCAAATCACAGTGTATTTTGACGAGTACATTTAACACCAGCTCTGTGTGTATTTACAGTAGGTCCAAAGTTTCAAATGCACTCAAAGAGTTAATATGCATTGTGATTTTTGTACACCTATAGACAGGACGTGCCTCCTATTCAGGCCTGCCATGTGCAAACCTGTCACTCCTGGCAAGTCTATGAAAATGTAGCCCATCCACACGTTCCCAAAACCAAAGCACAAAACTATTTCACATGATACCATACCAACACATCACATCAACAGCACCATAATAACATCAAATTAAATGCTGCCCACTGATGTACATTTACCCAAAGCCAAAAACCCATATCAGCTATTTCACGTACAGTTCCAACATCACCAACATCAACTTATGAAATTGCCATCCACCAATCCATGATTTCCCGAAGCCAAAAACAATACCAACATCACCATGTAGCCTAATGAATCAATCAAGTACAGTTAGGCTAAATAATGTTGACTCACCACCAGAGAACGATACCTTGGCCGCAGTGAAGTCCTCAATGATCTTGGGGTAACTTTCATGTTATAGTCCAATTTTTGAGAGATGAGATGGTCCTGTGACATTTGAGAAAACTCTTTGAGAATATCAAAGGGTAAATCTGGCGCGCCATCGGCTGCATCCATTTCACTGGTTGACTATCGCAGCAAAGTTTCACCATCATTTTCACCACTAAGCACTGCAGACTCACCTGACGGTTCTGTTCCATCTTCGTCTACAGGTTGTTGGATTAACTTCAGACTGATTTGGCTTTCGGATAATACTAGTTACCTTCATAATTTGGCTGTGCTAAACCATAGAGCTAATAATTAACAAACACAAGGGAGCACCAAGTAGAACCACTGACAATTAAATATTTTCAACAGCAGCAGGTTGGCACCCCTAGTGGTCTGGCGCCAAGGGCAATTGCCTGCTCTGCCCTGTCCATGCACCGGTCCTGCTCCTATTGGCCCATGTACATCAAAATCCTTCAACCTTTGGTGTCGACAACCCTGGATTGGCATAATCCCACCGCACACTAGCCAAACTAGCCTACAATTTATTTCAATCTATCACTCAATTTCACCACTCTCTCACTGAGGTGGTAACAAGGAGCCTAATTCAATTCAATTCAATTCAATTCAATTCAATTCAATTCAATTCAATTCAACTCAAAACCTTTATTTCAACTCAAGTGATCACTTGAGGTTTTACCCTCATTTTCAATTATGTTGAGCTTACACAAAATAAATACAAATGAATATAAAGAAAATAATATGTAAAACAATTACACATGTAAACATGATAAAAATGTGCACATATAAAACAGTAAAATACATATAAAACAGTAATCAGTTAAAACAGTTACAAACTGTGGCAGGGAGGTTTGTGAACATGTTCTTATGCTGCGCATAAGTCAGCAGTGAATTTATTTATTTACTTATTTAGTGTTTGTTGAAGATCATTCCAAGTTTGGGCATTACAATAAAAGGCTGACTTTCCAAATTCAGACCATGCTCAGGGGACCTTCAACATAAGCCAGTCATTTGAACGAGTTAAATAGGGTCCTAAGTTCCAATCTAGCATTGCTGTGATCTAAGGTGGTGGCTTTCCGACAATGGCCTTTTAGATAAACCAATACCAGTGTTTAGTACACATCTCCGCCACGTAACTTCTTGATACTTCACCAAAAAAAAAATTAAAAAAAATAAATAAGTGTATATATATTAACCATTTCTTCCCCTCACAGGTTTGTACTTAGCTATGCACTTGAGTTATGCACTGGATTATGGCACTATGATGCGGGTAATACCACCGATTGTTTACTCTTACTGAGTTTACTGAGTTGATCCTATCGCAAGTCTCTGGTGCGCACACACTTGTAAGTCGCTTTGGATAAAAGCGTCTGCTAAATGACTAAACTGTAAGAGTGGAAGGTGCAGTATTTCTATAAATTACCTCTCCATAATCCAACAATCCTTTTCCTACTAATCATAGGGAAGCTGGTTCTATTTCAGTAAAAGAAACCAGTTTTTTGTTGCAGTTTGTTGGCAGGATTGTCTATATGGTATTTAAATGTAAATTTCTCATCAAGCCAGATGCCAAGATATTTATATTCAGTGACTCTCTCAATGCTAGATCCATTTACAGTGGATATATGCAAACCATTATAATCAATATTTCTGGCTCTGGTAAACAGCATTCATTTTGTTGTATTTGCATTAAGTACCAGCTTAAGATTAATAAGAGCTTTCTGAAGAGCATTAAAGGAAAGTAGCAGGTTCTCAGTGGCTAGCTGTACAGAGTCAGCAATACAATACACAATAGTGTCATCAGCATAAAGATGGGCTTGACAACCATTCAATGAAGAGACAATATCATTAAAAGAAATGGTGAAGAGGACAGGACCCAAAATGGAACATTGCGGAATACCCTTTGTTACCGGTAAAAACTCAGACTGGGCACTTCCCGACTTCACACACTGACGCCTCTTGAACAAGTAATTATGTAACCAATCACAAGCCTTTCTACCCAAGCCAATATTACATAATATTTGTAAGAGTAAAGGATGACCAACTGTATCAAATGCTTTTGACTGATCCAGGGTAGCACAAGTGTTTCTTGTTATCTAATGCTGATACTATATTATTTGTAACTAATGTAATAGCTGAAATAGTGTTGTGATTAGCTCTAAATCCCGATTGGTGCAGACTTCTCATCATGTAAATCCAGGATTGGCTCTTAATCATGTAATTTGGGATCTAATGTGCATATAGTAAACACCTAAAAAGTATGAGAACATAGACTTTAACATAGAAAGCTACTGGGTTAAGTTAACTAGCAGACTGGGGTACACCACCCAAATTGATATTAATCACAGCAAAGCTAATGCTAACTGTTTCATGTAAGTGAATGGAACACGCTAAAACACATGGCTTCTTACTTCAATAAAAACACAGATGACGGTGGTCTACCCCAGTCTGCTAGTTAGCCATTTAGTCAAGATAATTAGCACACCACTGGGTTAGTTGATAATAAGCTCAAAAGTTTTGATGCTAATGCTAACCATTTCATGTAAGTGAATGGAAATTGCTAAAACTATTAGCGCCATACTAGTTAAATATTTCGGTGGTCTAACCTAGTCTGCTGTAGTGAGTCGATTTGTCAAGCTTTCTAACCATGTAGGGTCCATTTGACAGATTTGGTAGTTTATTCCATGGCAGCAAAAACATTTGAAGGTGATTGAATGAAGAATAAAATGACACTTGAGCTGAAAGAGAGCTGTCAATCAGCCGTGATCTGACCATGCTCCCGCAATCGTGAGAAATGAGCAGCCAGATGAGTTGTTTTTGAGCTGTTTTTTTGTTTTGTTTTGTTGAACTGTTGAAGGATGCTTAATATGACACTAAAGTTTGATATGATATATTCATTTTACTATTTTTTAGGCCAGTATTTAGTGGCTTTAAAACTGAGTGACTTGGACGAAAAGACCAGAGTTGGTTGTTTACCAAAGAGTCCAGGATTTTTGCTAAGCAGGGTAGTTTGAAGATTGGGCAGTAATTATTTAAATCATCTCTTGCACCTCCTTAATGTAAAGGAATTTCCTTAATGTAAAGGCCGATTTCCAAACACTAGGAAAACTGCCCGTTGAGATAGAAAGATTAAATATATGCATCAGTTGCTCTGTGATAATTGGAGTAGACAGTTTTCCCTTTCAAATAGATGCCCAACATCAGCATAGTGTTTATTGAAGGCTAGGCAAATAAAAAAATAAAAAAAACAGAAATCAAACAGTCACCATATTTAATATGACAGGTAGTGAATTAGTGCTTTTGTTTTTGTTGCCGGGTTTGAGTAGGAGCTAGTAATTAGGTCTAAATGATAATTAGATTTGGCTTTTCTCACAGCTGAAGTACATTTATTTCTAAGTTGTCTAAATGAAAGCTAGTGTAAAGGATCCCCTGAGTGTTTGGCTCGCGACCAGGCGTTGTTCCTTTCCTTAAACAACGCTGACAACACCAGTCTGTCTTTTATTAGGAGTTGGGTTTTTTTTTGAGTGGTGCATGTTTATCAATGACCAAAATAAATGTGTCTGTGAAAAAGAGCAGTGCTATTTGAACATCTGGGATCTCGGCTGCACGGTAAATGTGAATAATTTGAGCAATACATTTAAAAGAGCATGGAGTTTCCAGCAGGGACTAGACAAACATTTTAAGTAGACATAATTATGTAAATAAATAACAAAACATTTGAATGATTTAAGAGACCAAAATCTCAATTGATTAATTAATTAATTAACTTAGGCTACAGCTTACTTGAACTTGAATAAATCATTCTCTTGTAGGTCAGAGCCTGTATTTAAAGGATCATACCAGTGTGATTTTTACTTCTCACCATTACCAGAGATTGCCCGTCTTCAACTAATTTGTGTTCGTAGGTATATATACGGTGTGTGTTTTAGCTGATCTCAGCTTACTTACTATATGCCATTCACACTGCCGCTGATGTTGAAAAGGGGTGAAAAATATTCTGAAAATACTCGGAAAGTTGTTTGAAAGTCGCTAGGCATAGGAAATTTAGTCTTGTGACATCCTCAGTAACGTTACTGTATGCCTCTACTACAGGCCAATCACATCCGCGCATCAGTTGGGAGCACCCAGGAGTTAATAACAAGCGCACCCAGAAACTGGGAGTCAAGTCAAGTCAAGTCAGATTCATTTGTATTGCCCAAAATCGCATTACCTGTCTCAATGGGCTTCACAGGCCCATAATGGAACAACACCCCCTGGCTTAACCCCCAATGAAGATATGGAAAAAAAGAAGAAGAAAAAAAGAGAAAAAAAAACCTTTACAGGGGAAAAAAGGGAAGAAACATCAGATGGGCATTTCAATGAGAGATACCCCCAACAGGGATGGGCAGAGGTGCAATAGGTGTTGGAAGTGGGCAACAATGAATAAAGATGGCATCGTCGACGTCCGACGGGTTGTCGTCCAGGGTGATCGTAGGGCATCACGACGAACACATGACTCTGTGAGAGAGCACAGGACAGGCGTAGACACTGCATAAACACCGTCCATAGAGATAGCAATGTCGACATCCGACGGGTCACCACCCAGGGTGACCATGAGAAAAACACGACGGGACGCGCATCTCCGAGAGACAGCGCAGGACGGAGAGGCGGGGCACAGGCCAGGCACACACAGCAGAAAAAACGAAAAGTTCGACGTGGGGGTTTGCAACGGCTTGTGGCAGAGAATACAGCAACACGCCAGATTATAAGCAGTTTGATCGGAAAATGGATGCCAGACAAGCACACAGATGAATAAATGGAAATGTGCTTTTGTACAAAGTCCATCTGTCCTCCCGCATTCGCTGGCCAGTTGACGTCAAGTTTACTTTTGTCTTGATTCTCAATTTTTTTTACATTTCGGGGGAAGCGACAACTAACGCACACACACACACAAACTGAATCCTTAACAACAAATGACAAAATGATTGTCAAGAAACAAATCAACAAGCACAAAACCGTCGAGACCCATGGCGCAATTAGGTACAACCATGTTGTTTGGTTACACTTGCTAGCTAATGCCAGCAGGCCATATATCATCCCCACGTTGCGTCTGTTCTGATCTGCATTCATTAATCACTCTGGTAGCCTATTTTGTGTTGTGTTCAAGGTGATACCCCGTGCAAGCATATAGCTAGACAGAAAAAGCAGTTTCACTCTATTGAGAGGCGGCTAACGCTAGCTGTGTAGGCAGTTAGCTTAGCAATAGCTCTGTACAATTATAATCTTAAGTCTTACCAACAAATCTGTTGAAACTGCTCTGCATTTATAGGAATAAAGAAATTAGGAATTACGCGTGGTATTCAGAGAACCGAGGTTATAAACATAATCTAAACTACCATTTACTCGCAATTTAAGCCAGCGTAAGTCATGGCACGTCAATTCAGAGAACCAAGGTTATTAACTTAACCCAAACTGCTGACCATTCACTCGCAATTCAATGTAGCGCATCGCATGGCACGTCAGTTCATCTCACAAACACAAACCGGGAAATACACAAAGGTACGCACATTAGCGGGAAAGAAACTTGCTTCTACGGTTGAAGAAACGTGAGTAGATCCTCACCTTTTAATCACTGACACACACAAATAACCAAGGACCAAGTCGAAGAAGGTTAATTGTCCCCGCCGGCTTGAACTGAACTGCCCCGTCTCTGCTCTGATGTTGGCCGTGTGGGGATCCATGAACATCTCAATGTTCGCGCCAGAGCGCTTTTTAGCAGCTGGGGGCAGCTTTTTGTGTTGTTAACATCTTGCAATTGGAAGCGGGCTAATGGCGGATAATGACGTTCGAGGCTGACTTAGGGAGATGCAGAGGAAAAAGGCGTCGCTAGAAGTGTCTACATGATCAGCTCATGTGTTCTAAAAGATGTCCCTCACAGAACGTCCATGTGTG
>OMKL01088024.1:4332-14357 GCA_900302295.1 Parasudis fraserbrunneri | reverse complement strand
AGTTGTCCAGTCATCGAAATATTCCTTATTCTATAATAATATTTGCCAGATTTTCTATTCAAAATGACCACTACTACTACTACTACTACTACTACTACTGCTACTACTACTACTACTACTACTACTACTACTACTACTACTACTACTACTGCTATTGCTACTGCTACTACTACTACTACTACTACTACTAATGATAATAATAATACTATTACAACTACTACTACTACTACTACTACTATTACTACTACTACTAATAATAATACTATTACTACTACTACTACTACTACTACTAATAATAATAATAATAATAATAACGACAATAATAATGATAATAATAACAACAACAACAATAATAATAATAATAATATTTACGTACATCCATATGGAGCCTATGACCATGTTACAACTTATAACCTTTTGTATGTCCAAGTTTAGTTTTGCATATTCATCACAATTTTGAATATACAGTCAGATCTTTTCTTTCTTTTTTTTAAATACCTATACCTGGTTAACTGTGTAATCCTGGAATAAAACCTACTGAACTACGCTGAAGCTTTTTGAAATAATGCTTTGATGAATAGTTTTGCCATTTGAACCTGTCCTTTAGTTAGTGAAAGCTCAGATGTACGTAAAGGGATAGTTCAGACCTTTTGACATTAAGTGGTATGAAATACTTGCTAGTAGTATAGTGTCTCGTGGTCGGAGTTCTGGCCCGGTTCTGAGTGAATTGGGAAGCTTCAGACAAACGGGGTCATGAGACAAAAAAGTGTTAATCCGCAAGACAAAATGCAGGCAAAGGTTTTAACCATCCACAGCAGAAAACCGCGGGCCTCGAGCATTTCCTATGCTTGATTCATATTGGAACAAGGCCCAGTGTGTTGTAACTGTGTCACAGTGGGACTAGTTCCAACACATCGCATCGCTCTGAGGCATGGGAAATTTTCAATGGCATTGCATCAACTATACTACTAGCAAGTATTTCATACCACTTAATCCGAACCATCCCTTTAAACGTATTCGTTTTTGTGTATAATAGGTTGTACTAAAGGAAGATGAGAAAAGCCCATGTTGGATGTGTTTGTTCTTTGATACAGAAAGCAACAACAAACATCTCTCATCTCTTTAACATGCTAATGATGATCGAGTTGCTCTCTGCTCTTCAGCTAGTGCCACCGAGGGTCACACCGAGTGGCCCCAAACCCCTCCCCGGGTCGGCAGATTCCAAATGCAAATTAGCTCAATGAGGTACCTTCCCTTTGGAGAGAAAAATACATCAATTAGTTGGCATGGAGACTTAATTGTCCAGCAATCCAACAGCTGTCTTTTTTTTTTTTTTTTGAGCATAATGAGATAATTCTTCTGGACGTCTATACATGTTCTCTCAGACAATGTACAGCGCGTTCGCTCAGACAGGCACCACTTCACAATCTGAGGAATGAATGACTGCTATATTGATGAAATTAGACAAGTCATTGTGTATTATTTTCTACATTTGCTTCCAGGAATACCTCTGTCAGGTGTGTGACGTTTACATTGTCTGTTACTAATGAACGCTGCTCCCTCCAGGTGGTATGTGTACAGTAGATCGCTGAACACTATGATCTGATGCATATAAAAATACAGAAAGGTGAGGAGTAACTTTAAAGAAACTAGACCCACAACCTCTGATATTTCAGTCATTGTGGAGTGGCTGCTTTAAGCCCGGTGTAATTTCAGCAGAAATATCAACATGTCTTGACAGAAATGACAAGGGAAGAACACAAACAAACAGCTTTATTAGCAAATCTTTTTGATCTTTTTCCCCAAACCAAATACACAAGACACATACAACACCCTTGATCTAATTTGACTCAAAATAGCCAGACAAAATGACGGAAAAGTACTGCAATTTTCTCATTTTCCTGTATCTGAGGCCCCGAATCCTTCAAAGGGACACAAGATGCCATTGGATGGGAAAAGCTATCACAAAATAATGACATTTTTCTCCCCCAACAATGAAGTATTTTTCCTGTGAAAATCAGGACGATTCACGTCTGGCTCTCCTTGATTATTCAGCATCAGAAGCAACATATAATATTTCGGATGATGCTGCGGGCTACGGTAGCCATGGCCCGGCCGCTGCACAATTAGAATGATTGCAGATGATGAAAACAAAGATGAAGAGCGAATCGGTTGTGATTCTGTTTTGATGTGGAAGCAGCAGCAGGCTGTTTCAGGATCCCAGGGGTTTGTTACAGCCGATACACCCTTTCCTCCTCCGCATCACCTCGCCGCACGTCTCTGATTCTGAATCCGAGCCACGCGTGGGTCTTTTTTGAGTTGTAAATCCCGAACCGGCTCTCAGAACGTGACATCGGCGTGTCGTTCGGTGTCGTGTCTGAGGTTCTCGGTGCTGCGGTGAGCATTAGACGTGGCATTCCTGGTTAGACTGTTATTGCGCCCCGCGGTCTTATCACGGGAGAGACTCCAGGGAAACTCTGGATGAAAGCACCTGACTTGGTGAAAGTAAGCAAATGCACGGACAGGTTATCAGAGGTCACATGGTTTCATTCAGACTGTCCCTGGAGACTTCTGTGAAACCAAACTGCTTGTGCATCCCAGAGCAGCATCACTGTTTCCAGACAGTGAAAGGGTCTACAGCGTCTGATAGTATGAATGTTCTGGAGGATCTCAGGTGACATTTGAAACAGGACCTTAGTCTATATGGGGCTGGACAACACACATGTAAACATACTGTAGACTAAATCAGAGGTTAATATGATAATATATAGCTAAATGTGCTGTCCGTGTCTGACAGTGGGTATATCCCCAAACGTCTCTAATTCTCAATCCACCATTTGACCATGCCCCTAATCCGAGTAGTTAATGTTTTTCGTTTTATGAGATAGCGCCACCTTGGGGCAAGATGACTCAGAGCTTCATAGGCCTCCTTGCTTTTGTAAGGCAAACATATGTGTCAAGTTTGGTGGAAACCGGACAGTGCGTTCACAATTAACAAATCATTTCTGTCCAACCTTCACAGTTCTGGGGACAGAGTCTTCTCCAGGGCAGCTCCCAGGCTCTGGAACTCTCTCCCCCAAGACACTAGAGATTCAGAGTCTCTCTCAATTTTCCAATCCTGTCTCAAGACCCATCTCTTCTCCACTGCCTTCTCTTAGCCCCTAGCCCCCCCCCCATCCATCCTTGTGTGTTTGTGTTATGCTTGTCTGTTGTTTGTCTCACTATCACCGCCCGTTAGTGTAAAGCGACTTTGAGTTCTAGAAAAGCACTATATACATCTAATTTATTATTATTATTATTATTATTATTATTATTATTATTAATATTAATATTGTTATTATTATCATTCTAGGCTGCACACCAGAGAGACGAGGCTCTAGTGATGATGTCATCAAGGGCTAAATCCTGGAGCTGCTCCAGACAGAGAGTGAGTAATTAAAACTTAGAGGACACTATGGCAGTACTCATGTCACTTTTACTGGGTTATAGGTACGTGATTTAGAGTTGTACGCCCTACAGTACATTTAAATTACTCATTTGGATGCAATATCTCAAACAAAAAGATTCTTTTGAGTGTCAGTCACTAATTCATTGTCAATGGACCTCCTCCAAAAAGTCAAAATGTCACCTAGATGTAAAATCTGGGGCTGTTCCATAGACAATGAGTTGGCTCGAATTTGACAATTAATTCAATGGCTCCCTCTATGACGCTAAAAACATCTGGGCTGAAAACAACTCCACCTGGGTAACTGTTGGACAGAACACATGCTGGGTTGACATAATAGCAAGTGGGTTACACAACTACCCAACACCATGGAAAGAACCCAACTTGCTGAGCTATGTCAACCTAATTTCTGGGTTATGTCAACCTAATTTCTGGGTTATGTCAACCTACTTGCTGGGTTATGTCAACCTATTTTCTGGGTTATCTCAACCCAACATGTGCTCTGTCCAATAGTCACCCAGATTTTGTTGTTTTCAACCCAGCTGTTTTTATCTCTGTGAGTAAAAAAAAAAGTGAGTGCATGTTCACAAATATCAACTGAACTGTCCTGGGCCACAGGAATAACATATTTGGATTCTCAAAGTGATATCGAACTTTAGTAGAACACTTGGTTGTATAGCTACCTGGAACTTCATATAGACGGTTTCAGAGGAATTGTGTTGCTAGGGAACAACTTGGACTGCAGTTGATTTCCTGTTGCAGTGTTTAATTATATTAACAAATAGTCCATTTAGAATGTCAGTTGCTCCTGTGGTCTGTGTGTGAGGAGTGGAAATTAGCTTTTTGTTCTCTCCATGATCTGAGTCTCAAAATCATACTTCTAACACATAAATGAACACAGACAGAGCAGATCCTGCTATCTGAAACAGCAGCTCGTCTTTCATATTCTTTTGAAAGTGAAATGGTTCTGTTTATACAAACCGACATGCTTCATGCTACTGATCTCCTGTATTTAACTTCCCCAGAGGGAGAGAGGAAGATTGTCTTTTTATCAATAATTGCAGATGGGGGGAGGTTGCCTGAGGAATTGTTGTATCATACATTAGCAGGATCCATTTTGTCCACATTTGTTTATGTGTTGGAAATATGATTTTGAGACTCGGTTCACAAAACCTATTCAAATGAATGGAGAGAGAGAGATAAAAAGCTCATCTCTGTTCGCCACACACGGACCACAGGAGCAACTAATGAAGATGAATGCAGGCATATGGACTCATGTCATGACCAAGGTATACAACCAAAGGTTCTGCCAAAGTTCAATATCACTTCATAATGGGCGGTATTCCCCTTTAAGCAGAATCTTGCCTGCAGAGATGCCAAGGGTTTTTCATGTAGGCTCTGAGCACCTGTATGATGTTGGTAACACTTGACCATGTTTCACAATGCTGTTAAATGGTTGACATTTTCAATGTGTATATGAGTTTCATAGTTGCAACTGTTTTATTTCCTGATCATCAGCTCTAAATGCTATGTACTCCAACGAATGTTAGATTGCAGTATTTTCTCTCAGCCCACTGCAGAAAACAAAGGCCTCATCGACCATGAGGAGAGCAATGTACAGGTAGAATCTCACAGACAGAAGCACCTATATCCGTTTCAATCCTGGTGGAGATTCCTAGGATCAGGATGTTAAAACTGACAGAACAACATGATGACAATGATGATGACGACAACGGCTACGATGATGGTGATGATGATGATGATGATTATGAGTATGACGATGATGATAATGATAATGATAATGATGATGATGATGCAGAGGACGACACTGAGGTTAATGAAGATGAGGAGGTTTATGAAGAAGGACATGACAAAGAGAATGGTTTGATAGAGGAATATGAGGGTGACTGCAGTAAGAACTCACCTCACGCCACTATAAAGGAACGTTATTGACACCTGCTGGAAGGATTAGTGCATCTCCATCACCACCATGTTACTAATATACATTTCTTTGAACCCAACATCACGGTTTTCCTTTGATATTCCGGACATGATGTTATAGCACCACCAAGAGTTTAAAAAGTGAATAACATCAGGTTAAAGGGGGATGACACTGCATTTTAATATTCAAATGTTGTTGCTTGCCAGTTCACTTTATAATCACCAACCTTTTGTTCCCCTGCAGGCAGAAATAAAAGAGACTGAGAGTAAAGAGAGCAGAGCGTGTCCCATAGAAATCAAATTGATAGAAAAGCCATTCCCATTAAAATCTACACTCTTGAATGGGCATTTGGCTGGCACATCATAATATGGCTTGCAAAGAATTTATGATAGAGTTGTCATGGAAATTATAATAAATAATAATAACAATAAATTTGATTTTAAAAAGGGTGCCTTTTTCAAACTCAAGGACACTGTACAGTGTAAAAAAAAGTAGTAAAAATGTATAAAAAAAGAACACACACACACACACAATCCCCACCTCTCCAGCACATACTATACTGACAACTGATCCAAATCTAATTGCCATGACAGAGAGTCTAACGTCTGATAGATTTCTCCATTGTGTATATAAACTGTATATCTTTTACATGATGGGAAATAAATCAGTTGCTAACATAAAGGATGTCACAATTAAACTCCCCCCTCCCCTCCCCCTCCTCTCTAGCACTTACTGTACTGATAATTAATCATATTCTAATTGCTGTGGCAGAGTCTAGCTTTTTAATAGATACCTCCAACGTGTATATACTTTTTTTTCCTTTTTTTTTTACATGAGAAAAAATAGATCAGTTTCTAACATATAGGACATTCCATCACTTTCCCTCAGGAATGTAGCTAAGGCACTTCAGATGGCTTTCTGGTTGCTGCATTGGTGTTGTTCTCTAAGAGCGTCGACAGGCCATTTTATGGCTTGCATATTGCTGCTGTCGGTCGGAAAAGCTTGTATCTCCAAAAGGATCACCTTTTCAGGACATAGAGGAATACTTCACTTTGTTTGAAAGGCTAGTCTGATTTGTCATAAATGGGGTGTCATTTTCATCTGTCCAAAAAGTCCCGGCATCAGTGTTTTGGTTTTTAAGATATTGTAAGTAGAATTCTTTTTAGCATTTATTAGCATTGCTTGTGGAAGTCAGTGGGGCCCCCATAGCATGTGTCTGAAAAATCACATATGGCTCCTTCCATACAACTTCTTAACAATATGACAACATTGTTAACTATATAAAATGAATAAAATGCTAAGGGCCCCCATTGACTTTCACTAGCATTGCTAACATATACCAACCAATATCTCAAATGGTGACAGTGTTTTTTTTGTTTTGTTTTTTATTTAAATGTCTCACAGTTTGTTACAAATCAGATAGGCTTCTTAAACAAACTGAACTGTTCCTTTGAGAAAAACAACCTAATTTTCAGATTGACACCCTTGTATTTTTGAGTTACACTTGGGTTTTGAATGGGTTTCGTGGGCGCTGCCATCATGAAACTTGCTAACAACCCTAACCCGAACCCATGTAAGCTTTCACATCTAGTGAAAAGCTTTAAATTGCCAAACTTGGAGATACACAACACCAGTGATAAAAGTCCACAAGAGCTACAATGATTAGGAAAATTGCAACAGACTATTTCTTTAACGTTGTGATAAAAAATGCCTGTTGTGCCTTGGCAGCATAGTCAATACCATAGATGGTAGGAGCAAATAATCAATCGATTGATTGGTTAGTCATATAATGTAGCACAAACAGTACTATTTTAATCAACACTATACTGTAACTGTTGTCCATTTCATTACTCAATCAACCTCACTGTATGTTCATGCTGGGAAACAATAACATTGGTGCTTTTATCTGTTTGAGGTCTTAATATATAATCATGAGAGCCAGTATGAGATAACCTTTTGTTGAGTAAAAACTACTCAGCAAAGCTGTCACTTGCAAAAAAAAATTGTTTTACGTAGACTTTTTTTTTTTTTTTTTTTTTTTTACAAGGGAACCGTGCTCTGTAACCTCGAGGAATAGTTTTGTGCGTTTGAATGTTTTGTTGTTGTTGTTGTTGTTGTTGTCATTGTTGTTGTTGTTGTTGTTGTTTAGATTTTATAAATGAAAATGTGATCTTATTTTGTGTTTACATTGTTTCATTTTTTTCTACCACTAATTCAATAAACTACATAGAATTTAGCCTTTTATGTCCCTACCGCATCACAGCTGGTCCATAGGTGGACCGCATTTGTTACTGATTCCACATGTTGGCTCAGAGGCTTCACAAACATACACATTACACACACACACACACACACACACACACACACACACACACACACACAAAGACGGTCTTGTATTTCAATAACTGTTCAGAACCCAGATTCACTGACACGTTGCTCAAAGACCCCTTCACATAAACAGTGTTCTGCACACCCACACACCAAAATACACATTACACACACACACACACACACACACACACACACACACACACACACACTCAGTTGAGTGACTTATTTATGTCCACATATTACAAACAGGCAAGGGACATAAACCATGTAAAAACATTCAGATATTTGGAGACCTTTCAGTTACATGTACATGTATGTACTCACTTGACAATCAGGTTGATACATAAAGCACAATTGGGCAGACAGCACAATGACATCCGGAGTCTGCCTTTACTACATAAAAAGCAGCGTCTCTACACACACACACACACACACACACACAGAGAGAGAGAGTGTTATTCTGCCCCCTGCTGGGAGAGATATGCCTTTGTTACTATAGTTGGTCCACGACGAGTTTTGTTGGCACCATAATAACGGTAGATAAGATATGAGGTCACTTCCACTGTGGTTTCATTTCCAACAGGCTTCATGTGGTTGCGGTATCTATAAAACCATACTGTTTATTAAAAGTTTTTTTAGTTGTTTTGTTTTTTTAAACCTGCTCTAAACTGAGACTGTATCTGTGCAAATGTATCATGCTCTGATGAAAGTACTTTACAGAAAAGGAAATGAATAAATACATGTATTTGTGAAACGTATTTGTCCTAGGATTTTTTTTCCCTTAAAGAACCAGTACAATGAAAATCATGTTTTTCAATCTCATTACATTGTTTAACAGAAAGCATGTCAATGTAAAGTTAGCCAAAATGTTAGCCGTGAGTCTTGTGGAAATATGACTAAATCTCCTTGAGAAACTATCTTCCCGGTTGTCATCATAATCAAACCATTTCAGATAGCCAATCTACTTCCTGGAGAATATTGCATCATCTATTCAGCGACCCTGATTCGCCCATCAGTCAGTCTGTCAGTAGTCAGTAGTTGTAAAGGATATCAGCTAGCTAGTCCACAAACAAGTAATGAAACTAGTGGGCTGCAATGTAGTTCATTTTAGTTATTCCAAAACATCCACAGCAACCGTGACGATTTATTTATCACCTGCTAGCACAGGTTAACCAATGTTAATCTCCCATAGCAACCAGTAACACTGGTCCCATTAATTTTTTTTCTTCATGTATTATGATACTAACTTGACGTCTCCTTTCAGTGAACAGAAGGCCACACCCCTCAACATTCTGAGAGTTGTCTGTGCTCAGAGAGGGGGTGCACTATAACAGTTATAACAAATCAAATGATACATCTGAAGCTGGAAAAAAATGACACTCCTGACATCAACATTCCACAATAAGCTTTTTCATTGTATTGGTTCATTAACTTAAGTCACTTAATCACTTAAGCAGAACAAGCTCTCTCCTTGTCACATGAGATGCTACTAGTCTCTACTCGTCCAGACCACACTACAACTTATTATACACTCACATTTGAATGATTTATTTACACACGTATACCCAGTCAGATACACACACATTTGGTAAGTGGCAAGGCTTTCTTACGCAGAACAAGCTCTCTCTCTCTCCTTGTGCTTAAGTTACACGTGAGACTCTGCTCTCATTGCCCGGTATCATAGTGTGGTTCTATCTTTAGTGGGTTGCCCACAGGAGAGCTGTGTTACCTAACTCTACTCACTCCACCGGGGCAGAGAGAGAGAGAGAGAGAGAGAGAGAGAGAGAGAGAGAGAAATAACAGAATAACGTCAATTCATACTAATCCAGATACACAGACATCTGCAAAAACCTTGGTCTTGTTGTTAATCCATCTCAGTTAAAAATGTTTTAATGTTAACCCTTTCATGTGTTTTTTTATTGTTGTTTTTGTTTTGTATGTTTTCTCAAAATTCACAGTTGATTTCCTGTTGCAGTTTGCTAATACCAACAACTGACAGGAAATCAAATGTGGTCTGTTATAGAATACTAGTTCATGATTGTTTTTGTTGTCAAGTATGGTTTTCCATGGCCAGTAGTTACTGTGACATCATCATCGGAATGATCAGTTCTCAAAATTCTATTCACATGTGAGAGCATACACCTGAAAGGGTTTCAAAGAGGATGCCTCTTTTTCAAATCGATTTAATTCACGTGTGGGGTTATGAAATTAAGAAATGTTTTGTCTCTTAAGTTTTGAGGATCTCATATGAGGAAAATGTGTTTTAAAAGGGTCATCTGGAAAGCAACAGAGACATGCTTCCTTAAC
>OMKL01088008.1:0-19150 GCA_900302295.1 Parasudis fraserbrunneri | reverse complement strand
GAAGTATCCCAATCTCAGAAGATGTGCCTTGAACCTGACAGCTCTTTTTGGATCAACTTATTTGTGCGAGTCTGCTTTCTCGCACATGAAAATCATCAAGTCCAAGTACAGATCAACAATGACTGATGACCACCTTGCAGCCTGCCTACGCCTTGCAACCAGCTCCTACACTCCTGACTACGAGAAGCTAGCCTCCTCCTCCCAGTGCCAGATCTCCCATTAAGGTAGGAAGTGATTTCCTTTTTTCAAACTTAGAGATCTACCTGTTTTGTATCTGGTTTATTTTTCTGTTTGGTTCATATTAAGGTCAGTTATGGCTATTGCTCATCATGCAGATTGGTGTGTGTGTGTGTGTGTGTGTGTGTGAGCAAGAGAGAGAGGAACAGAGAGAGCTGGTTTGTGCTATAGCGCACTATGCAAACTGGCAACTGTGTGAGAGGAATTTGTCTGTGTGTGTGTGTGTTTGAGAGAGGGAGGGTTTGTGATGTGATGTCTAGTGGTTGTGTGACAACAAGAAAAAGTGTTGTGAGGTTAGTTACTGCAGGCTGGAAACGATGTGTGTGGGTTTGCGATGTTGACACTGGACTGGTTTGGCTACTTGAAAAGTAGATCTTGGGACAAAAAAGGTTGGGCACCCCTGCTCTAGGTGATAGGCCTAATCGTTGATTGTGGATTGCTACCTACTGAGGCATACACCTGTAAGACATTTTCATTCAGCAAGTGTACAATTGAGAATTTTAGAAATTAGCAGAAAGTAAAAAGAAAAAAGAAAAAAGAAAAAGTAAAACAAATGAAAAAAAACAACCCATATAAATATAGGAAAGTATTTGAATCTAAAGTCAGAACTGTTAGATCTTAGCATTGGCATTGAGCCATTGCTTGGGAGGTTTTGTAAAGGTGCCCAGAATTAAATACAGTATAAAATCCCTGAAGTCTAAACCTATTACAGTGAAAAAACCAAACAAACATGAAACTCCACTAGAATCTGACACAATGTATTGTACACAAGTACACACTCATTAACGTGCATGTATATTAGATAACACACACACACACACACACACACACACACACACACACACACACACACACACACACACACACACACATGCGTTGTTCTCTGATTAGGCCACATGCTGCATGGAAGGTTGTAGGTTCTTTACCATGCATGTCTAGACTGTTTAAAACCACAGGACTAATAAAAACCCATTTCATCACACATCCTCTAACATTTAAAGTCTTCCACTCCTGTTTGAATGTGTCCATTCAGCAATTGGGTTAAGTGTAACCCAATAAAAAAAAACTATATTTAGACATTTTTTAAATAAATAATACCCCAATGACACAAAAATATAAAATGAAAGATTAAGCTCTCCTTTACAATTGTCTTTATTCATTTATCGCAAATTTTAATGTGAAATAGAATTATAAAGTAAAATATGTCAAAAGTCTGGCATGGGCTTATAGGGTATGTAATGTACCCTTTAAACCCATGTGTGAACCCTATAAGCCCAATTTATGATTTAATTATTAAAAACAGTGAAAAGTTATTAAACTCAAAATCTTAAAGTTGTTAGCTTTCAATCAAAGTCAAAGTCTTCATTCATTACGCACGCATCATACAAGTACTGTACAATGGCCGTGAAATGTGTCTTCTTCTAGCCCCCCAAGACTGTGCAAGCATTAAATAGAAGATAGATAAAGGGATGAAAGATAAAAAGATAAAGGAAACTATTCAATAAAACCTCAACAATCCTAAAATCATGTTTAGCAATAGACTCAATAAACTTAATACAACTGAATAAAACTCTTAAAAACTCCCTGAAAAAACATGCCATAACTCTAATTAAACAGCTTTTGAGTAATAGAATGTGTAAATATCTGCTCATTTCTCATTTTGTATGAACATATGTGCTATAGCCTGTATCTAGCAGCTGAAGTAAGTCTGCCCCGTCTACTTTTTGTGCTGTTAGCATGTATCAAGCAACACGACTGTAGCAATTATTTTATTTCTATAAAACAGAAATCCAATGAGAATTTCTCACTTTGAACTAAACTTTTAATTTGTGTTGTCATTTGGCTTGACTTAGGGCTGGGCGATATTGTCACAATATTACATTCTTCTTATTTTTGATGGTATGACCATGTTTGATGGTATTTGTTTTTTCCAGTGAAAATTTACAGTGATGAGACATATTTTATATATTTTTTTGTGACATGTCTTTATTTGGAATACAATTGTCATGGTGGTACTTCAGTCAAAATGGTATATTTCCATAAAGTGTGAATCCCAAAATCTTTATAATTTTGCAGCAAGGAACAATTTTTAGATTAAGATAAATCAAAAATATATGTACATTGTTACGACATTTATATATCATTGACAACGGTATTGCAAAAATGCATACCTTTGCATGGATCTATGATGGTATACCTCCCAGCCCTAGCTTGACCACCTGTCCTAAAGCTGCAAAATCAGCATCTAAATGTGGACTAAAAAGCAGATCAGCCACCCCATTGAACTCCATTACGTCATGAAAAATCTCTCAAAATGCTAGTTTTTTTGTTTGTTTTTTACACATTGCATTGAAACTCGGGTGGCATTGTGGCGCAGTGGTTAGCGCTGTTGCCTCACAGCAAGAAGGTCCTGGGTTCCAACCCCAGCAGGGGGCCTTTCTGTGCGTAGTTTGCATGTTCTCCCCGTGCTTGTGTGGGTTTCCTCCCACACCAAAATCCCCCAAGAGACTGGCATAAAAAACCTAAATCAAATACATGGAGCATCGAATGATGTGGTGACCCCTAACGGGAGCAGCCGAAAGAAGAAGAACAAGAAGAAGCTTTGAAGGCCAATGGAGATTAAGCTTAATGGGAACATACTGTGAAAAATATGTAATTATTCTATTAACAACCAAGATACAAACTCATTGTCAATAGGCTAACAAAAGTAACCACAAACTATAGGGGTGTACACTTGAGTATTATATTATATTTTGTGATACTGTATATATTCTCAAAAACACTATACATTTTGTATTAATAGTTTACATGCATTTTGGTTAATTTTTGTGTTGTGTTGAAACTAGATAGCAGTGTTGTAATCTATCTTCAGCCATTTGACTCTTCCACTCCAGAACAGCAACGGCTAACGTTAAATGAGTGGATCCCTCTCAACTCACTCTGGAACAAGTTCATACACCGACAGAGTTACCACCGACCTCAACTCGTGTAACCAAAATAACTCAGTCGGTACTTTATTTCATTTGCAAACATATGCGCCCTCTCAGTGTTGTAGAGAATGAAGGCTTCTGTAATATGGTGAACACAATGGAGCCTTGTTACACCATACACTCCCGACAACACATCACTGTGCCATCATTGTTCTACAATCGGTTTTCGATTTGTGTGTCGCAATCCATTCAGGAAAATCCCATTTCAAACACTCATATTGGAGCCCATTGATGAGTCTTTGTTACCGTGTCACTGTTATTATCTATATATGGATTTGGATTTCATGTACAGTAGGCTATGTTTTCAAGCCATTTTCAAGACTGTATACAGCAAGCCCATGACAGCCTCATATTTAGACAGCTGTAAAGAGAGAGAAATAACTTCAGCACTTAATTAAAACCTTCCCATAATTAAAAGGCATCTGTCATAATCTTCTGACTCGACTAGTTTGTAATTAATTGCTGTAATTATTTTCAGTGCTCAACATTTGTTCTCTAACCAGCCAAAGAGATCCTGGCAAGAGAAGGAAAGCAGAAATAGTCATGTGACTCACATAGCATACTGTGGTAGCCAGCATTCAGAATCATTAAAAGTTAATGATTGGACCAGAGCTAAGCAGAATTTTGGAGTGGGTGAGTCATGGTTAGTTTATTATCACAGGGCAGAGGCTTCTGCAATATCACACCTCATTAAAAAACTAAGGCATATCCTAAACCACACCCACAGCATTCAAAATGTGTCAACTTCTCAACACAACAATAAAGGTGTCAGTTAGCACCCATCAATGGTTACCCCAGCCAGCTTTGGTGTTTTTTTTCCAGCCCTATTCTAATTCCAATGCCATGCCAACCAGATAGCCTTCATCCATCTCAGAAACATCAACATTCATTAGTTGGGCATGTCCATAGTTGTATAACAAGTGGGAAGGTATTGGTTAATTGGTTAATAATAAAAAAGTATTGGTTAATAGTGACAAACGTTTTTTTTATTAACACAAATCATTTTCTGACCACTAGAGGGCAGCAACGAGACATAAACAAACAAATCTTCCCCTCTTCCCTCTCTCCCTAAATGAAAAACTTGTTGAAAATACATCAAGCATAAAAATAACACAAGCGATTATTGTGAGATTTGCTGAAAAAAAAAGAACATTTTTCATGCATAGATAACTAGATTTATCAACTTCAATACGATTGTCTCTTGGGGCATTTCCTGGTTGTTGAACAAGGTGAAAAGACATTAAATACTAAACCTTCAAACATAATACTGTTCTGACAACACAATACTGATGTGATTAAGACATTTTCTGGAATCTCTTTTATTTATGCATAGGTTTATCAACAACATCAGTGCTTTCATAGAATGGTTGAAAAATAAGCGGCGCTAAAGCATGGTCTGAGTTTTGTCAACAAAGATAGCAGGTGGTCATAAGAAGTCAGAAAATAATTATTGCAGCTTTAATGTTACTGGTTACAGCTGTGTTTACCCTGCGATGACATGTCAAAATATCTGCTGTGAAGTAGTTCTATAGCCCATCTCCATTGCAGCACCATTCTCCCTGAATGCTCACCACAAGCACACCAGGGCCACTTTCAAAGGAGCACTCAGAACCTTCCTCTGCACACAGACACTTATACACAAGTGCATTTAAGTACACTGAATGGTAAGCAATACAAATACATGTAAATCATCAGTGTCCTGAAAAACCTTTAGCCTCCTAAACATCTACTCCTAAACTTGATTGCCCTATTTATGTCAATACACGTTTGATATTTTACAATACACTCTCAAGTGTCTGGCTTGGTCCCAAGGTCATGAAACACTTAATAGTCTCTACACAGCCGCATCAGCTCGGGCATATTTTATATGCTTTGCTTTGACATGTCTGTACAATTCCCAAGGCCCCAGTTTAGCCAGTCCAAGAGATGCCATCTTCAAGCTTGGGCTTAAAATGAAAGTAAGCATAGGCCGCAACCACACCAAGGGGCCCACACACACCCATACCGACCTCTGTAGTCGGAGGGTGCTATGATCTAATTGACATAATAAATGTTGGAATTAACTGAATTGATTTGATTTCAAACATGTAACAAACAATAAGCAATAAACAAATTAAACATAACCATTAAAATAAACAGAAAACACAAACAGCAAATCATCAGTAAAAAAGAAAGAAGTAAATATTACATGTCCAAAAAGGAATAGGAAGAAGTATACACTTATACCCTCCCTTTTCTACATATAACTTAATCATTTATGCTGTATCATTTATACACACACACACACAGCCTATATATATAACAAATAGTCATTGTGCAAGTGTCCATGCAGCATGTCCCAACAATCTAAGAAAAAAACAATGAAAATGTCACCCATCTACAGCAATTCCAACGAGTTCACAGTTCTGAGAGAAAAAAGTCTCCTTCTGCATTCCACATCCCTGTCCCTCTCAAAAATGTTTTTGTACATTGTCTTGAATTGATTCATACATGTTCATTGTTACACCCACATTGCAAAGGGGCTACTGTGATCGCTCCTGTCCATGTGTCTGCCCATGCCTGCCACAGCTCCTACAGGTCTGATCCAGTTTGGATAAACGTCTCACACAGGTTGACAGGAGGCCAAGGACCTGAATTCTCAAATATTTTAATCGGTCAACGACAACTATTTTATTTTAATTAATTTCTAACATTGTCCATTGAAAACAATATCCAGGATAAAGTTGCACCTTTTGAAAGCACGAGGGCAATACTACACAAGTTCAGTGAGACTCTGGTAATCAGCTCTTTGGCACCTGTTTACAGCGATTCTAAAGCTGAAGGACATGCGCAGGGGGACAGCAGCACTTGCAGGCTTTGCCTGCTCATGCGTGGGTGTAGGCATCTCTCTGAGTTCCCTTCTGGTTTGATTTCTGCATCTAAACCATTCCACAGATTCACCCTACAAACTGAAATACACCTTCTCTTCAGGGTGGTATGAACACAATGTTTTTGAAATAACATTTTCCTTTCTTAAATCATAACCCTTCTCCCTGTCTGAGAAAATGTTTGCATGTTGCCGGGAAGGAAATTATTTCTCGTTTTGTACTGTACATTATTTGTGCAGTCTTAAATTCCACAGCTGGTAAACTGTGGTCACTCATGGACATTTTAGTAGGGACGTTTTGTAAGTGCGCATGCACAGGTCATGTAGGTGCTTCTCGTGGAGACGACAAGGTAGTTGTGATGAATCCCACTTATCTCTGCATCTCCCAAAATCATCACTTCGAAAGGCATTATCCCGCTTTCACTTGCAAAATATTAACAAATATTAACTAAAAGCCCCACTAGTGGCCGTGCTGCTCCTTACATGAGATGAGAAACACAGGTTTATCGACTAACCAAACAAGTTAGCATGATATCATGATTCAACCACACTGTGCAACAGTATATAACAGTTTCTGCGACATAACAACATTCTGGAGGTGCGCGTCATGAAATAAATATGACAATTCTTTCTGTCAAATGCGTCATTTTGTCAAGCAACAGTTGTCAAAAAGTGTTGCACATCCTAGCTATCTGCACATTGGATGGATATGTGGGCCGAAGAGCTTGACTGAAAACATGAGTCTGGGGCAGAGAAAGGGAAGCAATCTCATTATTTGTGATGGTTAATTTCATTATGTGTGATGGTGAATAGCCTACATTTTGAAGTAGCATGCAACTGCTTTGATACATAATCCTGAATCTGAGTGACATGATAAGGAGTGAGCCTGACTTCTATTGAGCTGCAACTGTCCAGCCTCTATGTCAAGCTGTCATACTTTCATAATCATATCTGAATTAAATGACAGAGATTGTCATCTATTGCGCAATTGAATGCATTGCAGACAGGCACAAAATCTTTTTTTTCTCTCTTTTTTTTCAGAACCATTTTGCTTCAAACATCATGCTATGTTACAAAAACCCTACATTTGCTGGACCCTGGCTGTTTGTGTTACATAAACAGCTGCAGACCAACAAAGCCTACAGTATAATGCACAGCGCGTATAATGCCAAAATTACATTTTGCACCCAAATTGCAGTAGTTTAACCAGTATAGGCAAAATATTATATCATACAGTATGGTGTAATAATCATTTCAGTTAATTGCTTACAAATTTGACCACTACTCACTGTATCCAACTTAATGTAAGCATTAGCATTAAGCATTATCATATAGCATCAACATCCTGTCCCCATCTTTCATGTATCCAGTATGCATCATCATCATCATCATCATCATCATCATCATCTTCTTCATCATCAAGCCCCTCTCTTTCATTTAGAACTCAAAATTGGGCTGTCCTTTACTTCTTTGATAAATTATGTTTTATTGTATTGTTTCATAGCGATTAAGGGGAATTATTTCATGAGGTTTAATAAATTGCCATGCTCACACTCATTCAAACTGATCTCAACTCCTGGGCTTGGGGAACAAACCTTGAATTCTTTTCAGAAGGGTTCAATTATGAAAACCAGATCAAGCATTCATCCATATCTAAGCCTTTTATATTGTTCAGCATATCACTGAGCTCTTCCAAAATGTTAATCGTGGTTGGAATTTAGAGGTGGATTGATCCGAAGATGACCCTGCATTAATCCACAGTGGCCAGCTAATTAAATAGAGGGATCACTGGTTTAAATGTAATGTATTAGGACTATCAAGAGCTTATGATGTCATGTTTTACACATCATTAGAATGAAAATTCTAGAATGGAAACCAGTGAAAGAGTGTATCCTCTTTTAGTCAGCCAGAGACTGGTGTATTAAAGGGATAGTTAAGGTTTTTGGAACCCTAGCAACATTTCCTACTTACCAATGATGTTGTTGATTGGTAGAATCCTTTCAGCACTAATCCATGCTGTTCCTCATACTAGCTCCAGCTAGTTAGCCACAAACGAATGCAAAGTCATTGGGGTCAGGCTCCTGTCTGTACAAACTGACTGATCAAAGCTCACTGAAATTGACTCCACAGTGCACACAAAGTAGATTTCAATGAGCTTCAGTCAGCTTGTATCCTATGGACAGGAGCTTGACCCCAATGACTTTGCATTTGTCTGTGGTTAACTAGCTGGAGCTAGTATGAGGAATAGCATGGAATGTGCTGAGAAAGGACTTTACTGATCAACATCATCATTGGTAAGTAGGAAATAGGGCTAGGGTTCCAAAATTCAGAACTATCTCTTTAAGAACAATAACAATATCAGGGGTATGAGCCAAAATTACGATTAGGCTACAATAAACAAAAAATATCTGCTTTACTCATGCTTAAGTTAGGCAAGTCTTCCACAGAAGGCCTCTTTCAGCTGGCAGTGCTCGAGGGAAACGCTTAGAAGCGCTGGTTGTGGCTGCTGTTGTTGCTAGGTGACTACTGAAAACTCATTGGAAGCGCAGTGCTCTTTTGCTAAAAGTTATATATGTTAAATATTTTCAACTTCTGGCACTCTATGCTCTGAGCACTAAAAACATGCTCAGTTCATTGTGGCAAATTGCTTGTCTCTAATGTACTCTGTCTCTGCAAACAACATTTTTGGGACTGAGCAATAGACTGACTTAAGTTTAATTTCTACTTAAACATGAAAATGCGATGGAGCTGCGCTGGAGGTGTTGCCGGTCCTGGTGTACTGTAGGCCAGGGAGCCTACTGGTGGAGCCTACATGCACCTCTCCCAAAATGTAACTGCGTGTAGGGCAGCTCCGCTCAAAACACAGCAGTGCTGCTAGCACCAAGCACTAGACGTTGAAAATATTTCACCTTTTGGCAAAAGAGCACCGTGCTTCTGTTGGGTTTTCAATAGTCACCTAGCAACACCAGCAGCCACAACCAGCTCTCAGAAGTGCTTCCCTCAGAAAAAGAGGTATCCTATGGACATGTAACTGTTTCACCGCAGATGAAGGTACGGCAGTGGGGGGTGCTGAGCTTGTTGGGGGTGGGGGGGTCAGTGAGAAGTTCCTTGGTCTTGGAGAAATTCAGGTGTAAGTAGCGATCAGCACACCACTGAGTGAGTTCTGACAAGCCGTGAGCAAGTACAGACATGTCATCTGAATATTTTAAGTATGTTGTAATGGGGGAGGGGTTGAAACAGTAATTGATGTAGAGGGTGTACAGAAAAGGGATCAAAACACAGACTAGGGGCGCTCTGGTGTTGGTAATGATGGAAGGTGATGTGCTGGTGCCCACCCTCAAGGCTTGGAGTCTGTCACTGAGGAAACTGTGCACCCAGTGGGAGGACAATGAGATGGTGAAGTTTCCTGATCACCTAGTGGGGTTGGATGGTGTTAAAGACAGAGCTGAAATCGCTAAAGAGAACACTGGCATAGTGAACTGGGGGCTCCAGATTTTGCAGGAGGGTATGAAGGGGACAGGTATGCCACAGCATATTCCGTCCCTTGCTTGGTTCTCTAGGCAGGCTGGGGGGCAAACTGGGCTGACAACTAGGAGGATGGAATTCAAATTCAGTTTTTCAAGGCACCCCATAATGATTGACGTGAGTGCTCTGTAGAAAAGCAAGTGTGAATCCGCAATGGCTGCGACCACACACACACACACACACACACACACACACACGCACACACACCAACATCTTCACACATGTGCACTTGACCTCGATGCCAAATTTCAGCCTCCTGGGCAGGATGAAAACTGAGGCTGCTAGAGGATGGGGACACTTTTGTGGACTGACCAACCAACCAACCAACCAACCAACAGAGCGAGCTATAGAGCTGCTGGTCACAGCTAAAACCAAGCACATAATTCAAGTAGGTGCTCCCAAAGTTGCATTGACCTTAAAATAATTGTAAGAGCATTTTTACTAATCTAATGATGCCTCTCACAAGTGTCTATGACAAATGGTTAACAAGTTTTTGAAAGGGGGCATGGCTAAAGTAAGGGGTGGGGCTAACTTACACCAATGAGAAACTACTCTCAACTGGGTCCAGTGATGCCTCCCGCAAGTCTATATGACAAATGGTTCATGAGTTATGAAAGGGGGCGTGGTTAAAGTATAGGGGGCGGGGCTAGCCTTTACCAATGAAAAAGGAATTCTGCTGAGACCAATGATGTACGACAAATGGTTCAGTTATGAAAGGGGACGTGCCAAAATGGTGTGTGTTTGTGTGTGTATGTCTGTGTGTGTGTCTCTGTGTGTGTCCTTGCCCCATGATCAAGCTTTCCACAAAGTTTGGCCATGTTACGAGAATCCATGTAGAAATTATGAAACCTTTTTGGTATAGGCCGCTGTCACACCCCCTTTTTGCCAGTTGGCACAAATAGTTAATCAACTGTCCTTTGACTCATGACAAACCTTTCCACAAAATCTTGTGCAAGTCGGTGAATCCATTTGGAAGTTATGCACCTTTTTGTGATAGGCCACTCCCATTGCCACACCCCCTTTTAGCCAATTGGCATGAACACATACATACCTTTACACACACACACACACACACACTTGACCTCCATGCCAAATTTCAGCCTCCTAGGGCAAAAACTGTGGCCACTAGTATTGTGGACCAATCGACCGACTGACCAACCGACAGACAGACAGCTGCAGGTCGCAGCTAATAAAGACTTTGTCGAGTAATTGTACAATACTGACTGCATCATATACCATTCTCTTGTATAGATATTCCCTTGCACAATCACTTTAATGTTTTACTGCACATCCTATGGATTGTAAATTGTTTTGAGCCTACTGGGCTACTGAGGCTTATTGAGTTTTGTATGGAGAGTTTCCATTATCTTTTTTATCGTTATCCCTTTATCTTTTTATTGATAGCAGAATAAACATTTCACTCCCATTATACAGTGAGGTTTGTTGGTAATTGGTATTATGGTGGATTTTTTTAACAGGTACAGCTGCAGTCTGGGGAGATTCACACAATATACAATAGAAGACCAGGGAGAGCTGCATAGCACATCTCAACACCCGACCTGGGATGTTGCCTGGCCCCAGAGCCTTGCCAAGTATGCACCTGCTCAGCTGCCAGAGGAGATCTTCCTCTGTGAAAGGGACAGAGTCTGATCAAGGGGTGGGGGAAACAGTCTTTCACACTCATCAGAGCAGTTTTCATATCATTGGGTATTAGTTTCTCAGGCAACCTCTTAATTAATTCAGTCTATCTGTCTATCATGATGTTTACTACATTTTTACAATCTAGCTTTTACCATGAAGCTCTTGAAGGGAAACATACAAGTGGAATATTATGTCAGCTCTACATCAAATTGTAATTAAAGTAATGCCAATTCATCATTCTGAAATAGTCAAACAAGTGGTCATGGAACTTTCGACATATGAAATTGATCGGACATAGCCTAATGCGTGAATGAAGTTAAACCAACATTAAACTAAACTACTGCAAAATGTAAACAAGAAGGGCACTATGGCACAGATGCCTACACCTGCTCGTGAGCAGGCAAAGCCTGCAAGTGCTGCTGTCCCCCTGCGCTTGTCCTTCAACTCTCAAATCCCTGTGTGCGCACTCACCACTCACTCACTTAACCACTGGGACATCTCAGTGTATAAACCATAATGGTGCGCCTGATAAATCACCACATCCAATTCTACTTCTACAGCTGTGACTGGTCTCTTAAACCATCACACGTGTTTGTATTTCACTTTTAAAGCAAGTAATAAAAATCTCCTGGTTAGGATTCTCTCCTTCACCAGAGATTGACAATGGGAGTGTAGAATAGTGTAGTGAGAAAGTGATGTGATTTCTGGCCAGACCAGCCATCTTGTTTCACCAATTAGCGAACATTGTAAATACCTCACCTATAAAAACAACACTGCTTAGCTTACACAATATTGTTTTCACTAAGATATTCCTTAAAAAAAAAAAACACAATAGTGAACATGAACTATTCTGGAAACATATTCTGCACTGTTCTGCACATGTACATGGGTATTTTTTCAAAATGTCAATCCACATGAAAACGCAAAAACACAATTGAAGCGCTGTCAAGAGCATGCCAAACCAACAGGAGGCAATATAACCCTAACCCTAAAGCCATGTTGGCTAATCAGAAGCCTGAAAAAAACCTATTTCTGGTAGGCTAGCAAGGTTGGCTACATTATTTACTATTTGGTAAATAGTCCTTGTAGGCTAAGGTTACACTGAGGAAGGGGGGAATCATATGTGTGGACAGACAGCGAAGTGTAGTTATTCTTCAAAATCACACTCGAATATTAAGTTAGCAAAATGCTTAATGTAAACAAATGAGATAATGGCGCACAACAAAGGAGAAAACAGTGCACACTCTCGACGTCACAAGCCAAAAACTCAGTTTTCCCTGTCCACACGTAAACGGAGTTTCTGAAAATCTTCACACTGGAAGGAGTTTTCAAAAAGGTATGGTTTCAGTGACCTAAAACGCAGTTTGCGTGTGGATGGAAGGCCAAAATGCATAGAAAAAGCTACCTTTTCAAAAATACCCATGTACGTGTGGACAAGGCCTAAGAGATTTGCTGGGGAAAAAGGTTTTTAATGCATAGGTATATCATCTACAATACGAGGATCACTTGTGCATTTCCATGTTGTAAAATGGTGCCAGAGAGCTGATTACCGGAGTCTCAGAGCAGCGAACCTGTGTAGTATTGCCCTCGTGCATTCAAAAGGTGTAACTTAATGCTAAATATTGATTTCAATGGACAGTGGTAGAAATTAATTCAAATAAAATACTTGTCATTAACCATTAGAAAAATATTTGAGAATTCAGGTCCTTGGTCTCCTGTCACCATATGAGCTAAGCTTTATCCAAATTGGATTAGAACTGTAGGAACTATGGCTGGTGTGGACAGACAAACAGATACATGGACAGGAGTGAGTACAAGAAGTGAGTGTTGCACCATGTGCATGGGTGTAACTAGAAGTTTATTTATATAGGCCTTGTTACTGTAATGTTAAAGGGATAGTTCAGATTTATGGACATTAAGTGGTATGAAATACTTGCTAGTAGTTTACTCCCCAGGTTGGAGTTCTGGTCCAGTTCGAATGATCCGGGAAGCTTCAGACAGGCAGCAAACAAGTCACGAGACAGAAAAAGTGTTAATCCACACCATAACATGCAGGTAAAAGTTTTAACCATCCACAACAGAAAAACGCGGTCCTTGCATATTTCCTATGTTTGAGAGTGACACTATGTGTTGGAACTAGCCCCGGTGTGACGCAGATACTACATGCAGGGGCTTGTTCCAATATGAATCAAGCATAGGAAATGCACCAGGATTGAGGTTTTCTGTAGCCAAAACCCCACTCAGGCTCCAAGAGATGCTACTCAAGCTCCAGAAATACGACATGACTGTGAAATACAGAAAAGGAAAGGAACTTTACACAGCAGATGTCTTGAGCAGGAACTACCAAAAACACAGAGGAAGAGACTGACAACAACATTCAAGTGTGCACAATTATGTGTTTACCTATCATACAAAAAATAATGACAGAAAGCGAAAAAGACAATGAACTACAAACACTGCTGAAAAAGCTGATCTTAGAAGGATGGCCTGAAGACAATGAGGAGGAGAGGTCATACTGGGATTACAGATGTGAAATGACTATGGAAAATGTCCTGCTACTCAGAGGTAACAGAATAGTGATCCCTGAAAGACAGAGAAAGTTAATGCTATGCAAACTACACATCAGTCATAAAGGCACTGAAAAGACAAGAAGGCTGGCAAGGCACATTATGTTCTGGCCAGGCATGTCAGCTCAATTCAATTACATGATTTCCAGATGTCAAAGGTGCAACACTTACCCATGACAAAACAGCAAAGAGCCCATGGTAGATCATGACTTACCACAGAGACCCCGGCAACAAGTCAGATCAGACATATTTGAGTTTGATGCAGAGCAATACCTCCTTTTAGTTGACCACTACTACAACTTCTTGGAGATCACCAAGGTCAGCATACAGATCTGCAAGCAACAATTTGCAAGATGAGGCATCCCAGAAGAAGCTGTGTCTGATAATGGACCAGTGTTCCCTTCAGAAGAGTTTGCATGTTTCAGCAAAGAATACAAATTCAAGCACACAACCAAGACCTGTACCTGGCCCTGCTAGACGATGCTATAACACCCCTTTGGATGGACCACCATCACAATGCTGATGGGGCCTACAACACAGACAAGACCTGTACCTGGCCTTGCTAGACAATGCTATAACACTCCTTTGGATGGACCACCATCACAATGCTGATGGGGCCTATAACACAGACAAGACCACCAACAGCATGGGTACTGCTCAGGCCTGAAGGTCACACAGGAGTGACAGAACAACTGAAAAGGAACAAGGACAAATGGCGCTTTTCCACTACTTGGCTGCCACAGTATCCGTGCCGATTTTAGCTACTGTTCTGGGGTAGGAACCAATGGTACTATCCGTGCTGCTATGCATACTGCACACCGTTGATTGGTCAATGGAAATCGTGACAAAAACGTCATCCCATGTTCATGGTATCAGCTCTTTGTTAACACTCTACAACATGCCAATGCCAGTGACCTATGCATAAAGTTACAGAAAAGGGGAGATGTAATGATAGGGCAGTTGCACTGAAGCAATGCCAGAACAGTCGGGGCAAGACAGGCCTATACTTGGGGAATTGCACAATGTTATGGTACAGTATCTAAAGGAAACTGAATAAAGCAGGTAAGTTATTGCACAGTAGCCTAGCATACGGCTGCATTCTTTACACATGTCAATATGTCACATTGCAGAATATGGGGTTCTTCTGTCTCTCTGGCTGAAACAGTTCACTAAACTGTCCAGCATGGGAATAGCATTTATGTTTAAAGCTAAAAAACAACAACAACAACAACAACAACAACAACACACAACACATGTCTGCCAGGGGAAGTATTGGCTAATTTATAACTGTTTATTGTCAATATACTCTGTGGTCAGTACAATATCACTACGTCCTTACGAGTTTGCTCGTATTTGCTCAAACTCACAACATGCAATCACACACCAAGCACATCTTCTTAATTGTTGTAATATTATATATAGTCTGGTAAGAAAACTCACCACAACTTTGTAAAAATCCACTTTTATAGCTCCATCTGTAACTAGCTCTTTCCTAGAATGAAATTTCCTAGGCCATGGAAATGAGGCACACTTTCTTATTCCATATCTTGCAGAAATGTCATGAGTAAAATGAAACACATGTCATCAAACCCATGTGCTGTATTTATCACATAACTAGTTCATATGAATTCAAGCCAATCTTGCTTCAGTCTTGCTTCAGCCAATCTAAACTTCAGTATTAATTCTGATATGTACGTGCAAACTAGAATGTAATTATAGATATGCATTAATTATTTTTCCCCCTTGACTATCACTCACTCTGGGATGAAAATTTAATTCTCTTGGATGTGTTTGTCACAGGAGACACTCCAATCACTCTGCTTCAGGCAAAAATCAGTCTTCAACTTTTAAAGTAACCTCTCCAACTGAAGCCCAATCAAGTTACTGCTCATTTAATGCCAACTGAGTGAGTGCTCACTTCCCAGGCCTGACCCAGACTGATGAAGTAATGGTCACTTCTTAATAGGCACCACTGATTACTGCTCAGCATGGCTGTAATAACAGCTGAGGTTAAGAAAGACTCCTTCACAGATTCTGGCTGGCAGCCCCAAGGCACTAATCTACAATCAACTCACCCTCGATACTAAACATACAACATACAAAACTGCCCAACTCTGGAAGACTTCTTCTCATTCTGAAAGGACACTCTGGGCCAGATTTACAAAGCTATTTGTGCATCATTTCTGGTGCAGATGAGGTGCTTTGAGGTTGTGTGGTATTTTCTAAAGGGGTCTAGGCAAAGTGTACTCCTCTCATTCATACATATGTTTTTGAGGGAGGATTGCGCAAAAAGCAGGCAGAGATATTTTAAGTGTGGTTTCATCATATTCCATTGCATTTACTAAAGCTCATGTAATTTGTGGTGGCCAGTTTTACCTGAAATTTTACTTTGCATTGGTGATCTATGAATGGAGACAAATTAGAGTAGGCTATGAGCCTATGCCGGGCAAGTGGTTGTTTCAGTTGAATGAAAATAGGCTTCTTTAGTGTAGCTTATATGTTTGGGGATGTTGATCTTGATATTACCATCATTAATGACACCAGTATAGGTGAATGCTGCTCATAAACACTTACATTGAAGTGTATTATGATAATTTGGTTTCCCAATCAGAGATTGTAACTACACTATAACCTCCGAATGCTTGACTTCACAAAAGTTAACATAATAAAGTGCCGGCGACATAAGCGAATGTGTAACTGGCCTATGGAACTCATTATAACTTTTGATACTATGTATGTTTCACAACCATTTCCTCAGCAGAACATATGAAGACATATGAAGATGATTATGCTGTGAGCTCCCTATTTTAGAAAAGGACATCTATCATGGTTTCTGAAGGCTAAAACACTTGCCCCATTGGAGTGTGTTGGAGCCTGGTGAGAGGATGCAGCACAGTGCTAGCTTCATCAATACTAAAGTGGTCAGTGAAATTATGGCCTGTATTAGTCAACATCATGCCAGCCAGACAATGTTTAAATAGGGCTTGGGTTGAAAGAAAGTGAACCTGTCCTTTAAGTCCACGTTGAGCACACTTATCTCAAGTCTGAATTGGGCCCAATGTGCGTTTCCTGTGGCCATATATTGCCACCAATTTCACCATTGCTACTCTTACCTCAATCCTACACAGCGATGCATGACTTCTTTTAAACAAAAGGCAAATCAGGTTGATGAGTGCACCGTTTCCACTGTTTGTCTAGCTATGGCTGTGTTACTCTAACCAAACAGCCCTCTCCCTGCACCCTTCTCACTGTCCAAAGAGTAAGTTCACAAAACCAATGGATACAGGAAAATGAACAAACTCAGAAATGTAAGATATACCTGCCCTACCTTAAAGCGTTTCCTCTAGAAAATGGTACTGCCTGTCATTTCCTCATTTAACCGATCCTCCAAAGGGCTTTCAAGTCTAATAGTCACAACAGCACTCCATTCCACAAAGGTCACAGGATTACTTCAATCCATAGAATTATTCCATTGCATACATGGGTTAAATCCTCACCACAGCTCTTGATTCCATAAGGGTTGAAAGTCACACTCTATTCAATATAACCTACCAACAACAGCACTCAAGTCCAGAGCTTTTCTCTTCCCTTTACTGTACCATTAAATCTTCTCACCAACATCATGCCCTCCATCACAACAGGGCTCACTGCATGAAAAGAGAGATAGTCGACAGTAACCAGCTCTGTGTATTGCTGTGGAAGTTAAGGTTAATGTCGAGTTCACAGGAATTTCCCCTTCAATTTGAAAACTTCAGTGGATTGCTGTAGACCTGGAATACCTGGCAGTTATCCACAGTTTTCCATGGCCAAAAACTGGCAATGACAACCCCCCCCCCCCAAAGTTATGTAGAGTAGCCTTTCATATGTAAATGACAACAGTGTTGGCTATAGAAATTCAAACAAGGCAGGCAGGCAGGCAGGCAAGCAAGCAGATAGTGGATGTGAAGGACTGTGATGAGAGCTGTAGAGGACAAGAAACCCATGTAATTTGCTGCATTTAGTGTAAATTCTACTTTCTGCCTAATTTCTCCTATATAGGCTATTAATGTGAGAATATATGTTGGCTATTCCTCCTACATATGCAATTATAACAATAGTGTTTCAGAAAATTGTTTTGTGTTCATATGAAATGCATAAATATGCTATAATTATGATATTGAACTGAAAATAAATATTTTAGTCTACATATAATAGGTATAGCCTATTGTAAATCCAAATTATGGATATATATCTAAATAGCTTCTGTCTGTTAGTACTTGTGCTATGTTGGACATTAGTGATGGTCAGAAAATGTAAATGTGTTGACATAGATCTACTGTATGCCTTTGCTAATCTTAATTTGAGTTTAATGTGAACAAAAAATGTCATACTCTTAATTTTGAACGGAAAATAGCTTAAACAAGCAGACAATGAAATTGTGTACACCTAATTAAAAAAAAACCAGTAACTAATGACAATTTATTTTTAAACATTGATTGTGTATGGATGACAGTCAACAAGGATGACAGTCTCTGTATAGCAGTCTAGCCCCAATGGGATCTCTGTCCCAAACTCTTATTTCTAAAAGTGTCTCAACCCGTCAGTCATGTGAAAAGTGTGCGTGTGCACACGACGCCATCTTTGACACAGTGCACGAGCTTTAGCAAGAGGGAGGGGGATGATAAACTGGCTGCAGCTCTGGTAAAACGGCATGGAACCGATGGAAATAACCTTACGTGGATACGTTTGGTGCGACACATGAATTAAATCAGGGTTTCTGTCTTAGATTAGACAGACTAGACACATTTTGAATGCTATCAGTGGGTATCAGTATCACAGGCTAGCAGTTGGACCAAGGACAAGCTAATGAAAACTAGCATCAATACAGAGGCCATATGAGACCAGAACTCCAGCATTGCGGACATAACTTCTATTGATGATTGAATTGCATGCAAACATTGCATTGATATTGATATATGTGTGTGTCTATATAGTAACGCTATATTGCTTGAGGTGTTGTTTGGTAACTAGCTCAACCTATTCGACAAAACAAAATAACGTCTTGTCTTTTTATAGGAAACTGTTCGTTGTCTTCTAACTCTGAGACAAATTTGAGGCATCACTATGACCGGAGCAAGGGTAAGAGGCAATAGAGCAGGCTTGACAGAGGGTACGATTTTTGGTTGGGCAATTTTTATTGACTTTTCAGTTACATTTAAGTGTGTATTGTGTACAGTTCTGATTGTGCATATATGTGTATATATATATATATATGTATGTTTACAGTTGTTGGATCCAAGATGGGGCAGCACTGGTGGCTGAGGAGTGGGACTGCTTGAGGGATG
>OMKL01088005.1:6070-18114 GCA_900302295.1 Parasudis fraserbrunneri | reverse complement strand
ATGTCCTACAACAAAACACATTAAATATAAATGACAGACGTTTTTGAAACTGTGTTGGAATTTATCTAAACAGTCAGGCTCCCCGCTAAGTGGAGACTGTCACAGCCACTTTCCGCTGAAAAAAGCTGAAGTTGTACTCCGTAAAGAGGTTCTGATACTACCGATGATGAAAGAACGCTAGGCCCGGAGAACCCAGTCCCGGGGGGAAAACCCTGACGCAAGATATTAGAACCTGAATAAATCATGTAATGTTGCTGTATCATCTCTGCCCAGATCAATCTTGCCGAATCAATAGGCCCGTCTTCAGGCGTGATATCTGAGGGACAGTGGAGCCGGCACCTGCTCATTAGCATCTGGTGAATGATTGGCTGAAGGGAAAGCAGGGGGAGCATGGCAAAAGCAAAGGGGCAAAGGAGGGGTGAAAAGCATAAATACTGCACAACAGCCACCCGATAATGAGATCCCCGCAAAAGCAAATAGAGACAGATCAATTTTACACAATTTGGTAAGCTCTAGCATCAGTCGTCTGTTGTGTTCAAATTCGGGGGAGACATCGGGTGTGTCAGGGAAACTACTTGTGCTCAACCGTGGTCAGTTCATAACACAATTTGGCCATTCAAAGCATGTTGTTCAGTTATCTGATGAGAGACAATGTTTCATATTTTTCATTCAGATTATGAATCTGAGTCGATTTTTATGTTGTTCGGCAGAGAGAAGATAAAGAAAGCAATAACCCCTCTGTATTAAAAGTATATCCATAGCTCTTTTGACTCTTCAAAGGAGAGAGTAATAAAACAACACAATGTGATACTACTTGCTTCCATTTATATTACACTGACTTTCAGCAACAACAAAGGGTCTCATTCAGCTGTGTCTCACCGGGGAACAATTATGTTCTTAAATTTACTGAGATGTATCACAATTCTCTATAAATGTTATTCCTAGTCTTTGTCCATAAATTTCACGTCAGCATTAACCTACCAAGTATTTATTTTTTTTCCAGGTATTTTCACTGTATTTAACAAAAATAGTTATTGAAATAAGATTAGCTGATTATTCAATATACATTTTTGTGATACTTTGTTATCTATCAACCAAAAAAGCTTGCAACTTACTGCGCATAGCTTCCAAATGGTTGGTTTTCACAACTGATCATTTATGTATTTGACTGATGACATTGTTTTAGCACTTTCAGAACCTTTCCTGAAAATAATCATTAATGGTACTCAACCAGTGAATTGTATCAACTGCTTTTCCAACTCTATATCCTACTCAAATTATCCAGTGATAATATACCCATGGCTTTCTATCCTTTGGTAATATACAAACATCCACACTGGAACAAAGGGTTTTAATAAGTAGGGATTGGCATGAGTACTGGAGTACTCCTTTTATTATCGGGGCGACAATGGCTCAGGAGGTAGAGCCGTCGTCCGGTGATCTGAAGGTCCCCGGTTCGATTCCCGGCTACTCCTGGCAGCGTGTCGAAGTGTCCTTGAGCAAGACACTTAACCCCTAACTGCTCCCGACGAGCAGGTTGGCACCTTGCATGGTTGCCTCCGCCGTCGGTGTGTGAATGGGTGAGTGTGAGGCATAAGTTGTAAAGCGCTTTGGATAAAAGCGCTATATAAATGCAGTGCTTTTATTAACACCTACTACTGTATACTCGACTGGTGAAATACTAATAAGAATATGCATATTGATTTCACACTAAATGAATCTTGCAGTTACAATTGTGTACATTGATTGATTGATGATTTATTCCTTTATTTAAGTGTCATGCTTCAAATGAAGCACAGTCCATATGGGCTTATAAGACACTTTTCTTTTTTCAGTTTTCGTAAACAACGATCAAACATACTAAAAGAAACAACCAAAATACAAACAAGGTATCTATAATACAACCTACGACATGGCAAACTGCATAATTGGGCCTGTAAACTCACATATACAGTATCATGTCAGGAAAGCCAGAGACGGGAATGGATAAATAAAAACAAACAAAAACAAAAAAACAAAAACAAACATATCTTCTATAAAGAGCTGAGACTGCCTTCGATTCCAGGCCTTAATCCTTAATAGTTAAATACTTAATAGTCCTAAATACTTACAAACTTAAATAACCACTCCAACTTCAGTCCATCATCTACCCAGAATAAGTCAGGTTTTTGCTTTTGCATTTCTACATTGCTACTCTCAGTATTAGTTTGGTTTTCAAACAAAATAGATTTTTTTTTTTACAGCATTGGCAATTCATTCAACAGCAGCCCAAACCATTTACGTAACTTTGGCATCGTTTATGTGTAATGTTATGTAATGTCTGCATGCGCCCCAAAGAGGTTTAAGTATAGGAAGAGGGCAGTCTGGGGGGAAAAATGAATGGGAGGTGGTGTCCTCACTGAAAAATCAATGCCATGTCATTCACATCATTGACAAAGCTGTCATATGTGTGCCCCTACAATTGTCTGTGGAATAGTAATACACTGCTTAAATATCAGAAACAGTGTTGGGTGCTTTACTCAAAAAAAAAAGTAATATATTCCTCGTTACTCGTTACTCATTTCAGAAGTAATATTATTACTTTACTTATTACTCCCTGGGAGCAGTAATTAATTACATTACTCGTTATATTACTTCCGTTACACCCCCCAGAATTGCTTCCTTTCTTACCATCAAAATTTGGTACAACATAGGCTACTTCCCCTGTGCACCTCTGTGTGAATGATCATGTCGGATAGCACACCTCATGGGGCGTTCAAAGCAGATGCGCAAGCACAAAGCTGCGCTCAGTGCACTGAGATAGATCATTGTTTTCAACAGAGGACCCGACTTCTGCTTTGAAACTGAAAACTTGATGAACTGAGAACCAGCAGCTTTTTCCGTGCAGCATTAGAAGTTTGATAACAAGACTACACTTGATCAAAAGCACAGCTGGCTTAAATTGATGAAGGACAATCTTTTTAAACTGTGCTGTTGTAGGATTGCAGGTGTTTGAGGAAGAGATTTGAGGTTGTATTTTTCGAAGTGGAAAATAGGAGAAATCTGGGCTCCTCTTGCACTCCAAAATGATGCAACAGCGCTGATGATTTACTCTGAAATGTTAATTCTACGCAGTGGGTTTGAGAATTCTACGTGCCTCCATGAAATACACACAGCAATGCTGTTTCATCCTTTTAGAGTGCGAGAGTCCCGCCTTTTCCTTACAATGCGCACCTAAGCCTTGAGCGCAGTTTGGATAGATTACAGATCGACAATGACGTTCTTGTCATCTTTGGTCTTGACAAAATCAAAGTAATGGAGTAACAAATTGTTTTTTGATGGGGTAACTGTAATATTATTACTGAAATTGTTCATTGCACTACTTGTTACGGGGAAAAGTAATATTATTACCACCTAACACTGATCAAGAATGTGGAAATAAAATATACTTTTTTTTATGTCACAACTACCCAAATCGCTAGCCTAACTTCCCTTCACTGTCTGTATGTTGTGAAAAACGTCATCAATATGCACCCAAATATAACAAAAATCCCTTTTAAAAAAGATCTGTTGACTGACATTCAGAGTTTAAAATGTCAATACATTTCTAAGACACTAAACATTACAAAGTTGTTGCTCAATTAAATAAGCCTCATGTACTTTTACTGGTGTATGCAATTTTATGTCCCACTACATTCATTTCAGAGCTCTCAGATCTGCATATTTTTCCAGAAGTAGTTCCAGGAAGAAGTACAATAGGTTTCTTCTTCTAGAAGTCATTAATGTTCACAGCAAATTTTATGGCAATCCAGCCATTACTCTTCGAGATATCTTGTCACAAACAGACAAACGGGGGTGAAAATGTAACCTCCTTGGCAGCGGTAACAACATTATCGTATATCATAACCACCAGAAATTAGTAACAGTTAACAAGGTCATGTTGGAAAATGGGGTTATAGGGGGAAATACGTCCAACATATTATGAATGAACATGTTAACAAATTTGCTGATGTACACCTAAGCCCTAGTATCATAATTCCTTTGTCCTGCTTATAGGCGTGGTCTACTTTGGTGTTTCTACCACAAAAGAGACATCATCCTTCAAATGGGCACAATGGCCAAATGTTGGGGTCTGGCTCATGGACTATTCGCTCAGGAAGGGAGGGGAGAAAAATCAATTTCCCCAGCCAAACAAAACAGGTTTTGATCCAAAAGAGGGGTGCGTCTTTATCAAAGAAATACAGTATTTTGACTATGAATTAACGGTGGGCCTTTTTGATGGACTGGGGCATTAATTGGATCAGTGGAACACATAATGGCATGTGACCTTTCACAGTGCTTTTGGCTTCACCTCCAGATTGAACATTTAGCTGTTGCTGTGGACAATTATCTTTCAGGTACCTCCCGCTGTGTTGGATAATAACACTTAATTAGCCACAGAGCGGAAAACGCAGGGAGGAAGCTCTCCCCTCCCCACACATCCTCTCTCTCTCTCTCTCTCTCTCTGAATGCAGCACTAAGAGAGGGCTTGCTGTAAGAGTCAATCATGTCCACCCCTCCTGCCTCACCACTCACCTGCACAGTGGGGGTCGGTGGGCTGCTGCAGCCTGCCTTGGTCATAATCAGGCTGGGCAAAGGTATCATGCTTTCAGGAGACACGGAGGGTCAGACCATTAGAGGACAGGGGGAAGATGGGGCCCATCTGCCTCTCTAGCCTCAAACCCACTCATCATTCAGCAGGGCAGAGGAGGAGGAGGAGGATAGGAGGAAAGGTTTGCCAACAGCTACTGAAATATGTACAGTACACTCTGCTTCGAAAAACTGTGCACTCTGAGGTCACATTCAACAACTTGGCACAACTAATGAAGAGTAAAACAAAAAATAAAACATTTAAGTAGCTGACCTCCGGTATGGGAGTGAGGTGGACAACAGGACAGGGTGGGTTTGGGCTAAACTCACATTTAGCATCCCCAAATTCCCATGGAATTGCTCCAATTCCAGTCACTGGCAAATGGGTTATAATTTATTGACTGAGCCAAGAGACTGTGTCTTCATAACTGTCATGAGGTGGGAGCAGAGCTTCTGATTAGAAGCTTCTCACGAATCTGCACCCTCCGTCCAAAACACAAGAATATAATATATAAAGCACATTATGAACTCTGACTCAGACTCTGAAACTTTTTAGGGAATATCATTTGAAAATTACAGTTTTAATTTAAGTTCACTTTACAATACCATGCAGTTCAATGCACTGATTTTGTATAGAATGTGAGCAGATATTGTGATATACTGCAAATCTATTGAAAATGAAATATTATTATGATATTAACTTTTTCCATTTTGCTCAGCCCTGGAGTGGAATATGGGAAACTGTGATCATGGGTTGTGTCACGTCAATCACAAATTATATATAAGCCACCAGGCTCAAGCACTTTGGAGAGTCTGTGAAGCCAAGAGTAGTCACAGCTGCACCATTGGTCCAAATGTTCGCATGAGATCAAACCAAGCATTAGCACTGTTGTTGCAAGAGCTGCAATCAGTCAACCAAATTCTTCCCGTAATAGGCAACTATATAGGAGAGCCCTCAGAGGGATATAATGGTAGGCTACGAGCAGTGTTGGGGCTGTTACTAAGAGCAAGTAATGTATTACACGTAACAACTTGTTAACATTAATTCTCTCAGAGTGGAACTATGCCCATTGTCAGAATTCATACATGTTATTCCTATGGTCTAAGACAGTCCAAAACTTTTACTGAACATAAACAACTCTCTCCAAAATCAAAAAGCTAGAGTGCTAAAATTCAAATTTGTGATGTCATCAGGTGTTAAGTCTGAAGCTGCTTCACAGACAATGAATTGGGAGTGACGGTAAAGGTGACACTGAGAACACCCAGGGAAATGTTGTGTATATAGGTACATTTTCATGGAAATAACATATTGAAATTCTTGATTTGGGTCAGAGTTTCCCATTACAATAGGCATTAGTGGGCACCCCGCCCACCTGACAGGACGGGCCGCCCACTATTCAGCCCCCCGTCGGAGCTCCACCAAAATATCCTTCCCTTTTTTTCATGTGGTTGCACAATAATAGCTGCGGACAGCGCGAACGCCGACACAACGACGTAAACTTTAGCACCCACCATTGGAACATATCTAGGGGAACCACTGTGGCTGGCGTTCCCCTTTAAAGACATTGAACTTTGATAGAACCATTGGTTGTACCTAGTGTTGCACGGTATACCGAAATGTAGGTACTTTTTCGATAATTGTTTGTTAAAAATGGTTCGGTATTAGAATCTTCCAACATTCGGTACTTCAGAAATAATTACCGCCCTGTACTCGTTAACAAAAGTGGCTGCCAAAGTCTACTGTGGGACTACTTCGCCTACAGAGCCAACACTGATGGCGAACCCACTGACATAATGAAGCCTGTATGCAAAAGGTGCTGTACTGTAAAACAGTGTCGTACAAGGAAGGAAACACTTCAAACCTCAAGCACCTCAGTGACAAACACCAAGACCTAGCTGGCTTTATTTATAATATTTAATTATATGAGATATTTAGTGTAATGTCAGGCTAACTGTATCATAAATAGTATGACAATCATATTAGAAAATGTGAGTTCCAAAACGGTGTATTTAGCTAGTTATTTGAGATGTATAATTTTGGTACTTTTTAAAAGTTAAATAGCTTAATAGCATAGGGCTACAAGCTACAACGATGTGTATGTCACTTCTACATGTAAACTACAGTGGCTCTATAGTGTCAGACAGAACGGCCAGTAAAATAGGCACACCCCCACAGTAAATTTAGCGAACATAACATTGTCCATAGTGAACATAATGCTCCTGGCTAAAAAAACAAAAAAAACAATAATAATTGGTTGGTTGCTGGAGTAATGTTTAAGTGGAAATGGCCTGTTGGTAGAATGGTTTGTCATTTTGGAACAATTCATAGAATAACGCATGTGCATTGTGCAGGGCATGTCTATAATACATAATATAGCCTATTAACTTTGACGCAATAATAAAAAACAAGCACCAACACTGAAATGACAGCAACACAGATATCAGGTTCCCATGAAGGAGTGAGTGAAGGTGTGTCTGTGCTAGGCTTACTGATTGGGTAATTAGATAATATGCAATGACAAACACCAATTAGTTAGTCATCTCCAAGTTTACACTGATTGGATAGTGAAGTATGACATGAGGTAGTCTTCCTGATTGAACTTTTGCTATGCTCAATTGAATAAACTGGCACTCATGAGTTACTCCTGTGGTCCATGTGTGAGGAACGGAGATGACCTTTTTTCTCTCTCTCCATTCACTTGCATTGATATTGTGAACCAAATAGAGAAAAAAAAAAACATACTTCTAACACATTAACCCTTGAGAGACACACCATAGACACATTTTTTGTCTTTTTTTACGGGGGGACAGGAGATATTTAGGGGGAGATAAAAGGTCAACAGTAGATGCCACATAAAAGTGGTATACATCATCTGAAAGCTGGGAACCTGAAGATTATTTTGAGATGTACTCAGCACTCTGTGTCAAGTATTTCTAGTCATAAATCTGTAATAAAAATTGTGTTTTGGTTAGGCGCATATTCAAATTTTGAAAATTTAGAGTTTATAAGGGAACATTATGGTCAAAGTGTATGATGGCCATTCCCATTCCCACTCTCATAAGCTGTTGCAGCAATTTTTGGGTTCATACCATTTGTTACGCTGATTTGGTGCAAAAAAAAAACTTTTTTACACTAAGACTACAGCCTAACCACAACCTTCAGGACAATATCAACACCTGTAGATATATTCATACAGGATTTACACTGACAGGCTACATTACACTTTAAAAAAGTGGTGGGGACAAAATTGGCCATTTCAAAAACTGGTGGGGACATGTCTCCTGCATCCCCATAATAAACGACACCTATGCACTCAAGAATTGATACAAATTTTCATAAATCCCTCAGAATTCCATATTAAGACACCAAGACCTTGAGGAACACCATAGAAACATTCATGCTGTGATTTGGTATCAAAAACCTTTGACTTTTGGATTTTTGTAAGAATTGCATTGTTTGGCATTTGGATGGCGAGTGCTTTGCTCAGCTGACAAGCTTTTGATCGGTTGAACATCCACAGAGGGAGTGAGGAATATAGTCTCTTTAAGAGGGAGTAAGAGGGAAAAGTTTGCACAAGGACTTGTTTCATGTTTAGATTGTTTTGTCCGCATTCGTTAACGTGTTTAAAGTATGATTTTGAGACTTGGTTCACCAAATTAATTGAGAAAGAAAAGTTAATCTCCATTCCCCACAAAAGGACCACAGAAGCAACTGATGAAGGTGAGTGTCAGTAATATGGACTTTTATCATGGCCAAGAAGCGATACATTTTTTTATTTTATTTTTAACTGTGCAGCACACTCATAATGTAGCCTGAAGGGCTTCTGTGATCCTCACGTTCACGAAACAAATAATCATAATTGTGACTGTTTTCCATTCATTAGTCAAATAAATAAGGAAACCAAATCCAATTTGTTTAATTTATTGAACACAGAAGAGAAAAAGACTCAATCTGTAGGCTGTATCAGTACAGTTGACAAAAACAAAACCATCATCTACAGTCGAATACCTCCGTCATTTAAAATAGTTGAATGTTCAAATAACCGCGCCCATCCCTATAACAAATTACTTTACTTATTACTCACTGGGAAAAAGGAATTAGTTACAGTTCTCTCTTTTGCGTTATAACCTAAAATGTCTACAATGTGTTGTTGCTCAATAGGCCAGGAGGCAGAGATCTCTTGTGCAGCCTGCGGAGAGAGTGCCACAATATTGGTAGTCAGCCGTGTCCAGTCAGTGCCAGTGTCTCTCCTTTTCTCCTCTCTCAAGTGCTGCACTTTAAAGTTTGGCAGTGGGACAGCAAACAGGAACCAGTGAGTGATAAAAACAAAGGGTAGGCTAGGGGAAATTTATGATTGTTCTATTACGCTGGTAAAGAGGGAATTGTTTATTTGAATCCATAACAATACAGAGGGAACGACAATGTATCGGTATGTAACACAAGTGACAGCCTATTTGTTAGACCAGTAACTGCAAAGTGATTACTGAAATTGGAACAGTTATGCCTTACATTACTTTATTACTCGAAAAAAGTAACGTGAGTACAGTAACGCATTACCCCCAACACAGGTCTACAACAATCAATATGTATTTCCTTTTGAAAGACCTGCTGCAAGTAAGATATACTGTACTTCCTTGTGAATAGAGCAGCTTTGAATGGTCTACCAGCTTTGACGGGTCAGTTTACCTCTAAATACAGGAGGTATAGCACCTCAAAAGCAATTAATCTTATTCACCATGAATAGTGTTTGCCTCCCTCCTCCTCTTCATTATCTCCACCAGGTGACAGCATCATGTGTTTGGTCGTGTGTGTCTATCTGTGTGTGTGTGTGTGTGTGTGTGTGTGTGTGTGTCTGTGTATCTGCAGTTAATCTCACATACTACTGGGCCAATAAGCGTAATATATTTTGTGCACAGTTATGACTGTATGATGAAGGAAAACCTGTTTTTATTTTGCATTAATTTCCACCATTGCTAAAAAGATAATTACACTTTTTTGATTGCAAGAGGGTGATAGCGTACTACACAGGTTCGGTGGTCAGCCTCCGGTCAGAATAGAGGAACTGCTCCGGTAATCAGCACCATGAAGGTATCAGCTCTCTGTCTCTGGTACCTGTTTACAACATTAAAAACATTTTCCCTGGGGAATCTTAGTTACATCAATATTGTGTAAGCTAGGGGGATAATTTAGTCAGCAGGCAATCTCGAGAAACGTAGTCTTTCTCCCCCGAACGCCAGTCAAACGAGCAGCAGCAGTATCGTTTGGACTTTTCTAAATAAAAGTCCTCAAGTCAAAGTCTATTAGATAACATTCATTATTAACGCAACATCTGAGACATAGAGGAACCGAGACGCCACTCTCACTAGCTACTTCCATCACCAGCTCTGAGAAAATAAGCAGACCTGGGACTATACGAAATGAATGGAGTGAGATGTAAAATTGCTTATACCAGTAAAAGTAGAGGAGGCTTATGTGGCTGAGCAACAGATTTACCATGTTTAGCAGATATGCAGGTATATTCCGTATGCCCACTAGAATTTTCCGTATGCCCACTAAAAAATTAGCTATGATACGTACGTTATCACTACTCAACTCTTTATAGTCAGAAAACCTTGTCTAAGCACATTGCATTACTTGTTGGTCTAATGTGAATGCAGCAAGCAGCTGATACGAAGCTCTGAAGTGAATGTTAATGGTAGAGAACTTTCAACACTCGTTTTAAGCCTTTCCCCCACTGTGTTCTGTTGTTGTCATTTCTCTCATATATTAGAACATTTCTGTTTGATAGTTAACGAGTAGGCTGTATGCTAGTAATGTGCGTTCCTTCACGCATCCCTGGCTGCTCCACATTAAATGCGAGTTGGGAGAGCTAAAATATTCAGTGGATTAATATTCAGTCAGTGAAAAGGATAAGCTTCAAAAAGTAGTGTCCTAATCATCAAGATCTGATCTATAAGATAATGTTGACAGATTTATTCGAATGGAATGTCTGAAAATTAGACAACGCATTTTAGGTGGGCATTATTTGCCTTGTACAAACCAACAAAAGTAGCTATGAACCAGCTATGAACCTTGAGAAAACTATCGGGGTCTAAAAAAGGGAAAGAAAATGCACCTACAAGACAGTTGTCCTAAAAGTAGGCTACTGTGAAGAGTAGACCTAGAGAAGGATGTAGTGGAGGGTAAACCCACCTACATTCAGTTTACTGATTTAGCCTTTCAATCTTTATGATTGAAATTCCTAGTAGCCTATAGAAATTACAGTATGAGTTTGATTAAAGTGACATGAAAATAGGGTATTTTTCAGGAAATAATCTACAGATTTACCACAGTGATGATGACTGGACGACTTCTTTTAAACTCAGAATGTCATTCAGTGCATCCTTTTTTAGTTTGCATGTTTGAGTGCATACCGATGACGTATTTCACCTTTTTTTGACGATTTACCAACAACGAGGATAAGCTAGGCTGATGATTTGGCTAGTTTTGGCAACAAATTGAGAAAATATTTTATTTACAATATTAAAATTGACATTCCTGATATTTAAGCAGTTGATTGCTATTGCACGTCAGTTTCATTCAAGTTTTCATCGAAGACGTTGCCTCCTTCTTTTTCCGCCTGTGTGCCCTCTTCCTATATTCTAACCTCTTTGGTAACGTTACCTAAGTATAAAGTTACACCTTTTGAACGCAATAGGTAGAAGTTTACATTCCAGTTGACAAAAATACTAGCTGATGCATTATCTGGCTATACTAGGACCGAATGAGTGGACAGAAGAAAATGAATAGATTGCTATTAGCTAGTATTAACACAAACCACCTAGCGGAGATTTGCGCTATATTGAGCGCACTCCTCTAGTATTGTATGTTTGTTGATGTTAAGCCAGTATGGAAAAATGGCTTTGACGTCAATCAAATCTGTTCTCAAAGCAAGCAAGCAAACGGTGGATGAAAAACACAGTTTCGAAGTTTAGCTGTGCAATGGGACACACTATTTCCCCTCTGATGTGACCACATATGAAGCCAAAAGAGGGAGCAAGCTAGCTAGCTGATGTCTGTGGTCTCCCATCAATCATAGTAAAAATGGCAGACGCCAAGGCCTGGGATCAGAACAATAGCACAGACACTCAGTAAATGACTTCAGTCACTCATCAATTACCCAGAGACTATGCGGGAAGTACAAAATAACGCCTAATTACATTTAATCTTCAGTCTAGATGTAAAACAGGAGGTTAACATAATATCACTTAACCATCTTCATGGCTCAGTGGCACTAAATGACTGGGCTAATGAAAGCCAGTCTGCCTGCACTAACACCCTGCAACTGGTCATTTTTTCGCAAGACGAGGCACTCTTGAAAATCCAATTTTCTGTGTGCTTGGTTTCTTTTTTTATGTCTGTTCACTTGTCATGTCTTATGTCAAAAGAGATTATT
>OMKL01087926.1:7680-18560 GCA_900302295.1 Parasudis fraserbrunneri | reverse complement strand
GTTATTTGTTTGCAAATATGTAGGTTATCACTGTTTTTTATTTGAATATAGTGTAATCAGCATTACATTACATAAATGCATTAGCTTGCATTTGTAGTTTTGGAACAAGGGAATGGCTTTTCTTTCTTCCCAGCAAAACCCATTTTTAACAGTCCAGCTAAAAGTCTGAAAATGTGACAAAGTGATGGACAGTTCGAAGTTTATTATTGTCTAATAATCAGTTATTTGGACACATTCCTAAAGCCTGCTAATAATGTCCCTTGGGTCTCCCTGGGTTCTCAGGAAGACTGGCCAGTCGGTGCTGGTGCATTGTAAGATGGGCGTATCCCGCTCCGCCTCCACGGTAATAGCCTACGCTATGAAGCAGCAACACTGGTCCCTGGAGGTGGCCATGGCCTATGTCAGGGACCGCCGGCCCATCATCAAGCCCAACCCAGGCTTCATGAGGCAGCTTCAGACCTACAGCGGCATCCTGAACGCCAGGTCAGAGACGGCCCTATAGCCTACATGTCTGTATGTATGTGTATTGGCAGGCAGGACTATACATGTCTGGAAAGTATAGAAAGTTTCAAGAAAGATTATCGACCCACTTTATTTATATATACATAGACATATTTATTTGTTATGAAGAATAATCTTCAGCTGTAGAGTGATACAGCCTAGTCATCATATTGCTTAGCCAATCGGGGCACACATCATACCGAACACCAATCAAAATCTTTAAATCCGGTCAAGAAATTAAGATTTGAAATAAGTGTGGGACTTTGATATGTAAAATGTGTAGCAGGAATTCTTGTGTGTGGGACTGCTTTAATTTTTTTGGTTGCTTATTTGTATCAAAACTTGTTTGTGTCGACACTGTGTGAGAGAATTCTCCCGTCTGCATACTCCTCATTCCAGTCAGCAGCGCCACAGTGCGCTCTGGAGGCGCAAGTCGAGAGAACAGAGGATGTCACTCCGGACCAATGAGGGGAAAGGGGAGGAGGGGGAGGAAGAGGAGGAGGATGAGGAGGATGAGGAGGATGAGGATGAGGAGCTCGATGATGAGGAAGACGATGCGGAGAGTCCAGATGAAATTGATGACGGAGTTGGGGATGAAGAGGAACCACCGGTAAGAGTATTCCATAAGCAATATAAGAACATCATGATACTGGTTTTTATTTACCAAGAGGTGATTGGAATTCTAAAGATTTTTTTTTTTTCTCGCCTTCGTTATCTAACCCCTCCCACACACACACACACACACACACACACACACAGGTTTTTGAAGACCCCACCCCCAAGTCTGGAACCAACGAGGAGGCTCCACCCACAGACCCCTCACCTGTCAATCCCATCATCACTGTGGAAGGCGAGAAGGTGGGCGTTTTGGTAATACCCATTCAAGTGTTTTGATATTAGCCTATATTTTGCACCAGACTGTTAATTTGGAGGGTTTTTTTTGTTTTGTTTTCACACATTCTCTCCTGTTTTTTTTGTTTTTTTTTAGATGTCTCCAAGTCTCAATCGCAGTGGAAGGATGAACCTCTTCTCTCTCATGCAGTCCATCAGCGAACTAGATGATGAGGACAAATTGTCTGGACAGGTAGAGGAGGGGAGCGGGAGGGAGGAGGGGAGGAGGGAATGGGTGGATGAACGTGGTTCGCATGGGTCTTAAAGGAAAACACCGGAACCATTTTACCTTTGGCTCATTGACAGCATCAGAACACACTTTGTCTAAAGCGCACTGGTCTCTCAGCCACCGGAGAGCACTGCTAATAGACTCCCACTTTAAAACACAAATAGACCCTTTTACTGGCCGTAAACAATGATGACATTTTGGTCTCAGGGACAGTCTGGATGAAACCATGTGACGTCCAATGACCCGTCTGCATGTTCTGCTACCTTTGCCTAGTCACGTGCTTTCACCCAGAATGTCCCTGGAGTGTTTCCTGTGGAAAGACGGCAGAGTGCAGTAATACAGTAATCTAACCATGTATGCGAGGGCATTAAACACCAGAGATTCAGACCCAGCTCTAATGCTCCGCAGCAGAGAATGAGAGCCGTGGAGACGACACTAAATTATGTGCTTATTTCATGTTTTGAAAGCTAATTGTATGATTTCAACTCAAAAGATGAGCACGCAATTTGGATGCGGAAGCAGTTTTGCCTACAAGGTAAAATTGATGACAAAAGGGTCTATATCAGTGTTATAACATTTAGTATATTCATCCTATTCCTTGTTTTTGTCGGAGTGATGGATTATGCCTCTGAAGCAAGTTGTTTGTCCATGCAAGTTGTTTTTGATGGAGTCAGGAATATAATGGAAATACGGGGCCTGGAGATGCAAGAGTAGAAATGGAGAAAGGACGTACTTATGTAAAGGTCAGCAGCACAACAGCGAAGACTAGTGCGGCAAAGATAAAATGATACCACTGTTCTCTTTTAACCAGCGCACCATCTCTGGATACAGTCGCTAATGTACTTTCAATGTTCTTCTTCTTGGCCTAGCTGCCTGGCAGTCCGAGGCGGTCTCCGGGGCAACGGAGGCGGAGCCAGGGACGAAGGGGTCTGGTTCACCAGAGAGCCTGTGTGGACGTTTCACCTGAACCACGCAGCCAACCAGGGCCCAGAAAACAAGAGGAGGTGGGACTAGGCCAACCTGAATGCAGTAAAGGAGATGGGAAGACGATGGAGTGATATTTAAAGTGACAAGAGGAGAGAGAGAGAGAGAGGGAGGGAGAGAGAGAGAGAGAGAGAGAGAGAGAGGGAGGTCTGGGAAACGGGAGAGGAGAGAGTAGATAGTGGGGACAGAAACGGATTACCAGAGGAGACCCTATTAGCAGTGTTGTAGCTCTCAAGACCAGTTTCCCTTGATCTGTCTCGTTTCAGTGTTGGAACCTGTTTGTCTTAGTCTCGGGTATTGGTTGTGTTTTGTCTTCTTCCCCAAAAACTTAATTTGATAATCTATTATTAATTCATAATTAATTATTAACACCTGTATAAAAATGTAGATGAAAATGCAGACTTCTGATCCCATTCAAAATGAATTTATTTTTGAAAAACATTTGGAGCATCTCAGCAGATGGAAAAGTGCAGGCTTTAACTTGGTCTCTTCCACCAACTTGGTCTTGGATCTTGACTCTGTCTCATCTGGGATGGGTCTTGGTTTTGTCAGGGATAGATCTTGGTCTCTTGTCTTGGTCTTCTCTGGGATGAGCCACAGTCTTGATTGAGGTGGTCTTGTCTACAACACTGCCTAATAGGAGTAGATTGTGTTCTGTAACTGCTCAAGTAATGAAGATTGTTGAAACATCCAAAGATGTATTGTTTTTATATTGGCATTCCACAGAATAATGTTCGAGGTCATTTAAAGCATAGTTCAAGTTTTAAGTAATATTTTGCAGCTTTTATTTCATTTCACAAATCTGCTTAATCTTTTTTTTTTAGAAATTAGGTTTATATGCTTATTCTTTATTGGTACACAGCAAATGATTGAAAATTATTATATTGCTGCAGTATTGTGATACCAGAGCACGACCAAAGGCAAATATTTCTAGAGGCTGAAGTGGGGATGTACTGTATTTACATTTGTGTATTTATATTTTATTTTGTGTATTCAGTACATATCCTGCCACATAGCTGTACAGTTCTCTTTTAGTGCCTTCTCTCTCGCTCTACAGCCCTCCCTCTCTCCCTCCCATCATTGCTCTCTTCACATCATTGCTCCGTGGTTGATCAAATCTATGCAAATACTTTTCCAATGTTGTTCTTTTTCTTTTGGAAATTTGAGGCTATATGCTGCCAGTCTGGGTTGTAATTGTACCTGGATCGATGTATTTTAAGCATTCCTTTTTTTTTTTCAAGTGCACATAGACTCACACCTATCTTTCATGTTCTGTAAAACTCTAAACACCTTTACATTTGTCTTAAGTATCACAACTTCTACAAGTGTTGGAAAAGCATTCAACTATTTTCAAATGAAAGATTTTACTTTTAGGGGACTGTATTTTAGCTGTGTATATTATGGATGAACTTATTATGACCAACTCTATGGCACAAGTCTGTATGCCAATCTATGTATTTCAATGTGCCAATGAATATTTTAATTTGAAAACAACAAATACAAGGAAGATATTTACAAAACACGTTGGCCTTTAGCTTTCAAGTCAGTATCATGTCAACAAGCAGTGTTGTTTATTTCATTTTAATTATGTCAGAGTTTATTCCATATCCAGCCTTGCTGTCTGAGTGCCTTGAACCTGGGTCTGAGATGACTAAGGTCTTTCTGAAATACACGACTGTTGTATTTATAATGTGTGTATTGCTATTCCACTATGAGGTGGTGGCTTTTCATACTGGTGCAATATGTATCTTTTCCCCATGTCTTACTTAGCTGGGATGTGATACGGTATAAACTTGCTTTCTAAGTACTGCATGCCTGTTAATGAATTTCTGCTGTAGCTGATGACCTGAGTGCATGTTGATGTGTTTTTGTACATGTGACCTACCTGTGAATGAATGACTATCTGGATGTGTGTGGCATTACAACGGATCAAGGTAAATTAATCACTGTTTTAAGAATTTTTTACAAATTATGATTTTTGATTATATCCATTTTCTTCATGCTGGCATTCACCCTGTTTTCCAAGTGAAAGCCTATGTTCTTGACTGGGTTCCACATACTGCATGCTCACCATTTTTAGAAACCATCATGCACCTCGGTTCCCTACCACCATTCTCACCACCTGAGCCAACTGTACTGCTGTTCTATGATCAAATTGATCAGTGATTTTTTTTTTTTTTTTAAATCATCATTGATGTTTCGATGCATTCTGGGCACGTGTTGAACTCTTGTTTCCAACCACACTTTTGTTTACAGCTATCACTGTATGAGTGAACAAATACAATGACTATACTGAGACCAAACGTTTTTGACTAATTTGTCTGCTTCTTTATTCAGTCATACGACACCAAAGTAGAAATGCTCATAAATGTTAAATCATCACAATGAGGGAAAAACAGGTGCTTTGACGCGGCACACCAATGTGCTTCCCACAACATACCTGTTATCCCAAGACAGAGTACAGTTCTGTTCATATTGCCATATAATGGCTGATGTTTTGAAAATAGAAAAAGAAAGACTTAAGGTTATCTGTTAGCAATCTATACAGAAATAGTTTTTATATGATAAAACAGACATGTGACGGCAGACTACTCAACACCTAAACTCCGGTCCCGATGTATTTCCTCCTGGGCTCATTCAGGATGACCCCTCCCTCTATCATTGCCTTCCTAAATGACTGAACCTGTGGAAGAGAAGGACAATGGTTGAGCACAGTTAAGATACTGGGACAGTAAGCTGGGTTTTATAAGACTGACAGCACAGGGGTGTGAATCACCAGGGACCTCACCATTGCATTCAATTCTGATTATTAGGGCTACAATTCTATTATAAAACGATTCTTGAAGCATCACAATTTGTGTGCACATACATTGTGGTTCTTACTATTGTACACCAGTTCAATGCATAGTACCTCGTAAGCACGGTTTTTACACTTCATGGTTAAAAACTGAGTCAATGGTTTACTTATGTTACTGTTAGAGGGTTTACATTAACACACAATGCCAGGAAAAATAACGTTCAAAACTCAGAAAACTGATCTTAAAAAAACGATTAATGAATTTTCTTGATTTATTATGTCTTTATTATTATTGAATTGCAGAATCTGCAAAAGATAGAATTTGCGATTATTACATGAATCCATTATTTCTCCCACCCCTATACAGGGTCCTATGATTTCAATATACCATCGCTATGTAGCCTAAGCAGAATGCCTCTCAGCTGCTATGTAAAGGGAACATCTCATGGAGGGAGGGTTAGCAAGTCAAAATGAATGGGGATGTTGCAATATTTCGCTATGCATGACTGTTGGGTAAATTAAAAGACAAAGCTTAGAATGATTTCCCAATCACTCCAACTGAAATAAAGACAATTTGTTATCATTTATAAAGACAATTTCAATATAGCTCATTTTCAATGAGAGCAAGTGGCATTTACCGCCTCTTCCCATGGCAGCAATATGCGTTCTGGTAATGTAATGTAAAGGTGAAATAGGACAATTGCCACATTAGTAAACTTTGGTCCAGTTGTGACGAGCAACTGTTCCTGTCTGTACGTAGATCCTATGGTTTTAATCTTTAACAAATCCCTGTGTGTACTGTACTCACTCCATCAGAACGGTACAGCCAGGGGATCTCTCTGTATACCATCCTTGTGATGCCGGCCTGATGGCACCGCTGTGCCAACACCTCGCCCACAGCCTGGCACGCTGCAACACAGTGAAGTGAAGCCAGCTCCCGCTTTATGGCCCACTCCTTGGTGGAACAGGACAGCACCGGGATAGGAGAGCTGCTGGAGAACACCTCAGCATTCACATGCTGCAGGGTACGAGAGAATACCAACCTGAGAAGACACAGAAAAGGAGGGAGTGTTTCATATCAAGGTGTTACACTAGAAGGGGGAAGATGAAAAGAGTGTTATTGAAGGAGTGAAGGACAAAAACTGGTGGGTTTATTTTAGAGAGCGCAATATCTTGTAAATATCAGACACAAGCATTTACACACAAACACACACTCAGGCTGGGAAATTAACACCAGCCACCCAGCCAAAGGCTGGTTTATTTTGTCTGGCTGGTAAAGTTTGGAAAAGCCCCCCTCACACACCTGTGATAGAACTGTCGGTGGGGCCAGGACGTTTTCCATCCCCTGTCTTTTACTGCTAGGGCCATTTGCTCAAGATTACGTGGGTTTCTGTTGACAAAGGTTGGGTTTACAGCTTCATTGTCATCAACACTGGGCTCAGGCTGTGGGGCTGCCTGGCTGAAACACCGGGCTGGGGGAGAGAAGAGTGGAGAGATCAATGTCTGTATATGTAGGACATAGCATATTTCTGATAGTAGTCACAGCTAATATAATATAATAATATACATGTTTCATTGACTTTCCGATCACACGCAATTTGGCTAAATAGCTAGCTGACAAAATCATATAGCTACATATCTTATACCTGATTTCAATGACTGGCTCGCAGTACCCATTTCTCGGTATCGTTGAATTTGACCCATCAGCAGCCGTACATTTTGTCTTATTTCGCCCACGACGGCCATTTTCTTGGCCTTTATGTCCTCATATATGACAACAAATGTATAATTTGATATGCTACGGTGACGGTCCGGAACAATAGCATTTCATGTAGAGAAAGACAACAAATAGTTCGCGTTATGCAAACATTCGTATTCGTCCTGACATGTGCGACGCCATCTTTGACATTCAGACAACATCCGTTTCTAGTTGTGCAAACCGTTGTGCAAAAAAAGATCACCGACAGGAACACACATGGTTGGTCCAGGGTTCCGCTTGTTTTCTGGCCTCGAGTCCAAAATAGCTTCACTTTTCCATTTCATTCCATCATGACACCAACGAATCGAATGTACATAAAATTGACACGGTAAATAACTGTATACATTTGCCTAGGAAATTATACTGTTATATGACGCATACAACATACAAGCCCAAGAAATACCATTTCATGCAAAAATTAAGCAACAAAAATTATTTTTTAATTTAATCTCAGTCCAGAATTGATCACAGTGTGCAAACAGACAATAAGAAGCCAACGTACGAAGTAAATATCTGCTCAAAACTTGGCAATGCAGATTATCTGGCCCAAAAATGTACTCATCACAACTCACTCCAAATATCAGAGCATGAAAACAAGGCACCTGAAAAATGTAATGACAAATATGTGCTTGGATGAAATTACATTGGGTACCCACAATCAGCATAACATCTTTGGCTCATGAGAATCATTCAGAGAATTCCCTGCAGTCATTTGGAAGATCATGTTGGTCTTAATACTTCAAACAAGACCCCATATCCATTGCTCTACATTCCCTTGAAGTGAAGAAGAGATTCATAAATTCATGCGTTTCCCTTTTCATATCTGGTGTCAAAAACATCTGCCTCATACAGTGAAGTGAATATGAATAATAGCCATTTCCTTCATTATAGAATCCACACCCATCATAACACAATGGGACTTCGAATACAACATGTAGAACAAGAGAAAGCTGAGAGAGAGGTGTCGGGTATTAAAAAAATTATATTTTTCATTTTTGCTATAATGCAATACATTGGTTAGGGACATTTTAATCATACTGATATGCTCAAATAAACAGTCTATGCCACAGTCATAGTGCAAGTGGATCAAACCATTCCTCAAAGTTGAACAAATTATAGAAAAACAAACATAAGCAAAATTATTTTTGAAATGTGTGGGGGTGCCACAAGTGCTCCATACAATGCATTGATTAACATAAATCATTTGGCAGTCTTGACTATTATTTGAAGAATCACATGGCAGATGAGGCATTGATCAGAGAGGAGAAGGAGAAGGGGCTCAGCTTGTAACCCGTTCCACTGTAGAACTTATTCTGGAATTCCACCCTGGAAGATAGAAGAACACTCAGTCTCAGTCAACACCCAACAGCATACCAGCCAAGTCTAACACATCCCAGACATTTCTTCAAAGTGTATTTAGCACTATACCATATTACATTTAGCAGACACCTTTATTGAAAGCAACTTGCAAATTGCAAATTGTGTGCAACAAAGCCAACAAGGGCACACCTCTGGCAGTCAAGGATAAGTGGTATTGTTCATCTAACAGTGGTACATGAGTGCCACTGTACCAGTACAGAATGTCTTAGCATTTGGCAATAAAGAGGGGGAAAAAACATTGTGGGTTTTTCTGAATTCCTTCATCCAATCACAATCATCTAGGAGTCACAATCACTTGAGGGATGTGAGACACTGATAGCGCTCCATTTGCGTGCGCTGGTGCACCGGTGAATACGAACTGGTAAGGGCGGAGAACACTGCTTAAATGGAGTTTTAATCTGTGAGCCAGAGGCAGCAATAATTGTCAGCTGACAAAACAAACAGCAATGTCGGCCTACAGGGCAAAAGCCGTGGTAGCTCTCGTAGTTGACAAATAATTGCCAGCATGGACAGTAACCTTGACAATATGATTTAATGTAAACCTGAATGATGTTCATCAGTTCTCTGTCTTATCAATCTCCCTTGACGTGTTTGTGTTTGTATGGGCCATGTGGTCATGGTGATATAACCACTGCTCTCACCGCTGATATTTAGTGGCGAATCCGCCGGCTATGATATGCTAAGGACCCAGTGCTGTTGCAAAATAGTGCATAAGAGACTTGTCCAGCAATCTCACTGTGTGAACGATAGCATCTGTCCCACCCACTTAGGAGACAGGAACTGTTCCATTTTCATCCCATTGGCACTGCTTTGAATGCCTCATCTTTCCTTATTGTAGTGTCTTTGGTAAGGTCTTTTCAGTACGGAGGTCCAGGATTCTTAACCTTTTGATGGTTGAGTAGGCATTTTTTGGGTACCCGTTCAGCACCATTAAAATAGCCAGATGTCTACCGTCTTCTGGGTTTTATCGAGTATGCTTAGCATTGTTACTTTCAGGAAGTGGATTTCACAGACATAAATGACAACAGACATCTACAACAAAAACAATCATACGAGCGGACACTTTAAACCCCCATGCAGACAATGCACCTTACAAGTGTAGGTAGATTAACTGTTTACTTTTGTCTGTTCATCATAAATGATTTAACGCCTAACCAAGTTAGATGCTGCATATTACTACTGTTGACACTAATAACATGCAACGTGATTTTCTTTCCATGACAGAGGGCGGGACAAAAACGGAACTTCCCTACTGCACAATAGGATTATTTTTGACCTAGCCTACTGGGTGAGCCTACTGAACAGTCTGTCTGATTGTGTAGGTACTGAGGACTTTTCAGACACGGTCACTTGTCTTTTACAGCTGCTTGTCTTTCCCACTCTATCACTCCCTTTCCTTCCTATCCTCCAATTTCTCCCCCCTCCCCTATCCATTCCCCTCTCTTCCTCACCAGTGCAGACGGAGTGCATGTAGGAAGGCCGACAGCCCCTCCATGACCAGTAGGATGGAGACAGTCAGCACAGCGAAGAAGAAGAAGATCACGAAGAGCATCGCAGCCCCCACATAGTCTTGCCACTTCAGGGCAAGACGCATCACCATCACCCATAAAACCTCCGACAGCTCTGTAGAGAGAGAGAGAGAGAGAGAGAAAGAGAGAGAGAGAGAGAGGCGATATTGAGCTATCGTACTGAAAAAAAGTAGCAGTACGTGATGATGAGTAAGTGACTGGATTGTATGGAATGTGTGAGTGTTGTGGCTATGATAAGGGAAGTTTGTCTTGTGTGACAGCTTGTGGGTATGACACAATTGTCATTGTGTGTGTGTGTGTGTGTGTGTATGTGCTTCCATGAATAAACTATGAAGACTAACCAGTTGATTGGGGACGGCCTTTCCCAATTGGAACAGGTTAGTCTAGGGTTCAGCATGTATTAGGTAAACTTAAGGTTAGGGCTCTGCAATGTATTGGGTAAGGTTAAGGTTAGGGTTAGGGTTAAAGGCAAGGGAATAAATGTAAGTCAGTGCAATGTCCCAAATTTGAGTAACACTTGTTCCTTATTTTTTTCACACCGCAATGCTGTTCACTGTTATATGCTGTTATACTCACATTGCTGTATATTAGGAATGGGTGTAAGTGACTTGATTATATGGTATGTACAAGTTTTCTGGTTTGTCTGTGTGAGAGCTGTCATACGTGTGTGTGTGTGTGTGTGTGTGTGTGTGTGTGTGTGTGTGTGTGAGTGTGTGTGTGTGTGTGTCCCACCCACTTGAGCAGGTGTACGAGCAGTCGGGCGTAGCTCTGCATCATGTGCGGCTCCAGGTTGGGCAGGGTGACCAACTC
>OMKL01087922.1:7428-19276 GCA_900302295.1 Parasudis fraserbrunneri | reverse complement strand
TGGTTGGGGTATGTTATCATGCTTCTTTTTAAGGAGAATTCTTGGTTAAGGTATGTTATCATGTTTCTTTTTAAGGAGAATTCTTGGTTGGGGTGCATTATCGTGTTTCTTTTTAAGGAGAATTCTTAGTTAGGGTACATCATTATTTTTCTTTTTAAGGAGAATTCTTAGTTAGGGTACATCATTATTTTTCTTTTTAAGGAGAATTCTTAGTTAGGGTGCATCATTGTTTTTCTTTTTAAGGAGAATTCTTAGTTAGGGTGCATCATTGTTTTTCTTTTTAAGGAGAATTCTTAGTTAGGGTGCATCATTGTTTTTCTTTTTAAGGAGAATTCTTAGTAAGGGTGCATCATTGTTTTTCTTTTTAAGGAGAATTCTTAATTAGGGTGCATCATTGTTTTTCTTTTTAAGGAGAATTCTTAGTAAGGGTGCATCATCATTCACACATGTGTTGGTGAGGTGGACGAGCCAGGCTAAACTTTCGAGGAAAGCAGGAGAACTTGTTTGAGTTTTTCTGCAAAGTCAGGCTACACTACATCTGCCATTTATGTGACTCGACAGCATTCAAACTGTCTTGTTTGTCACATTAGCCCTGCTCATGCAAATTGTCTTTTGTATTTCCAGGGTGTAAATTGTCTCCATCTGGAGTCGGCTGATGCCGCTGGGACTGAGGAGGAGTGAACATTGACGTGTGGAAGTGAAGGATTCTCCTCCTAGTCCTTTCCCCCCACACCTGCCGTCACGCTGGCGATGTCAAGAGTCCCGAGTCCCCCTCCCCCGGCGGAAATGTCCAGCGGGCCAGTGGCCGAGAGCTGGTGCTACACACAGGTAAGACCACTGTGGTTGTGCTGGGTTGGCAGTTGGGATGGAAACTGCCAGAGAGCTTCTGATGCCATATTAGCACCATAGTTGAGCCACCATATAGTACTGCTCTTAATTTTCCACTGTACCATAGGTATTGCAATTTGATACTGCCATGTATTGCTCTGTTTTTCTTTTATGTGATCACAACAAAAAGCTGAAATAATATCCCCTAGGGAAATGAAGTCAAAATCAATTTAGTAAAAGGCCATGAATCAAATCCTAGATGATAGAATTCAAGGACTTTCAATACTTTCAGGTAGTCAAGTCGACTGTTTAGTCAAATTAATGTCAGTAACAGGTTTATCTGGCACAGAGAATGTCAAGTATTCCTACTGTGTCTAAGTATGGGAGTTTTGCCCCTTTGTGTTCCCCGACCAGATCAAAGTGGTGAAGTTCTCCTACATGTGGACCATCAACAACTTCAGCTTCTGTCGCGAGGAGATGGGGGAAGTCATCAAGAGCTCCACTTTCTCCTCTGGGGCCAATGACAAGCTCAAATGGTGGGTGGATAAGAGAGTTGTATTCCATCGTCATATTGTCGATGTGTCTGGTATTTGTAGTCTGAGTGTACTTCATAAGAAGATTACCACTGACTTTCGGTCCAGGTTATTTTATTATCAATTGATAATCCCCTCATTTAAATTTTAAGCATTACGCAAAGAAACATACCAATATGCAGTCTACCCAGAGGCTAGCATTCTAAAGTATTATTTCACAGTATTATCCCACTTGCACGATTCCTCTCAGTGTGGGCTTGTTAAAAGTGAGGAGAGGGGGGAGAGAGACCTTCAGATAAAACACAGCAGCTGGAAAGCCTGTCAACATTCATCAGATACGTAATACATTATCTCACGACTTGGATTTGCCAACATATGTTTCGTGTAAGCAAATAATGTTGCACTGTAATGTTTGCTGAGGTAGCACAAACTGGTTGACTAACTCTGAATTGTCTCATGAACCTCAGGCCAAAACCAGCACATGCTGAGTTACTTAAAACCATATGTGAAAATGTCAACCAACAACACACACTTTATATCTGAGCTCAGCTTGACAATCAAAACTCAACAGAGCAAAGACTTCTCTGTCAGATGAAGGACACCCTTCAGTAGCCAGTTTGGGTTTGTCATGTTTATCAGAGGAAGTGGCAGCTAGATAACCGTTTCACCTGTTCTCTTAAAGAAACAACACAGCGCAGTGATCGCAGCAGTCACAACGTACCCTTATCCTACCGGCTGCTTCCAAGGACTAGAATAAGTTGTGCATGCATACTTATTGAATAATTGTTTTGAAACATTGAAACAGTAATAGTAGGTATATAGGTTGTCAGTTGCAGAGGTTTTGTCTAAAGTAGCTTCTTCTGGATATTCTCCCTGAGCTTATTGACAAATAGTAACTGTAGGTTTGTCACTTTTTACACCTTCTATTTGCTTTACTAATACACTTCATGAATAGTCAGCCATCCAACTGTTAGGGATGGGTATCGAGAATCGGTACTAATTGGTACTGGTTCCTAATTGGTCAGTACAGAAAATATCCATAAGCTCCTGGACAAATGGTGCTGCTACTGATATTTGACTGTCTAATTTCATACCTGCGAAGGCATTTCCCATTTAGACTAAAATAACTTAGAAAACAATGTAGGGCAAGATGGGAGATAAAGCTGAAAGGATTCTCCCACCTGCCTTGATTCTCTGTATTTTTTGACTCAGGCACGACAGCTTGACAGTGCCTTATTCAATGCACCGCTCTCTCGTTAAAAGTCAGTATTACTCACCCACACAGTGGTCTCTCTCTCTCTCTCTAGTCAACTTTGACAAATGTTATCCAGCCAATACAGATCATGTCAGTATATTGGTAAAATATTGTAATCTTTACTCGCAAGCTGTGCTTGTAAATTATTTTTCCGGTTCGCACGTGTCTATTTTTAGTCACAAATGCAAGTGAAACGCTCGCAATGTCGAGCCCTGGGCTACATTATAGTCATACGATTATCTGTTATTATACTCTGGTCTATACTAATTGGCCCCATCAAGTCCTTTCTAAGCAAACAATTTGTAATTTTATCAATAAAACTAGTTAAATATTTTTGCCTAATGTAGGTAATAAAATGACTGTTAATTATTAACGTACATATTAATTATGTATTTTTTTGCCCCCACAAAATTAGGGAATATCGATAAGAGTATCTAAAAGTATCACTATCGATAAGCAGCATCAATATCTGTATCGGTGTCAATAAAATCCTAACGATACCCATCCCTACCAACTGTTAACTGTGGGCTCTGCTGCGTTCCTAATGGCTCCGCCTCTGCCCATCCCCCCCCAGGTGTTTGCGAGTTAACCCCAAGGGTCTGGATGAGGAGAGTAAAGACTACCTGTCTCTCTACCTGCTACTGGTCAGCTGTCCCAAGGCAGAGGTGCGCGCCAAGTTCAAGTTCTCCATCCTCAACGCCAAGGGAGAGGAGACCAAAGCCATGGGTGAGTGAGTCGATGGGCTAGCAGTAGCGCTAGATTTACTCGTTTGTGGCACTCGCATGAGGTCTGCTCTTGGCCACAAAAGTCATGGTCCTAGAGGAAGGATCGTTGGAGAACTTTGAGATTGGGGTTTGGTTCCCAAGATGTTATTTTATAATTTGTAACTTTTTTCAAGGTGAGGCAACTGAAATTAGTTCTCAAATGCTTTTGATTTGAATGTTTTACATACATTTACTTGTCATGAGTCCTAGTTTTGTGTGTGCTGGCCTGTCTGGTTTTTTTTGTCAACTTTCTTGTGTGTCATCTGTGCAGAGAGCCAGCGGGCGTACCGCTTCGTCCAGGGGAAGGATTGGGGTTTCAAGAAGTTCATCCGCCGAGACTTCCTGTTAGACGAGGCCAATGGCCTTCTGCCCGACGACAAGCTCACCCTCTTCTGCGAGGTAAACCCTGTTCAACCAAGTAACCAAGCAAGTTAGAATGGGATTTTTTTTATGGATCCAGACCAAATAACCAAATTCAGGTGAAAGTATAATTTCAGTGAGAGCCCTTGTGTGAACTTGTTTGCATGTCATTTTCCCCTAAGGTGAGTGTGGTGCAGGACTCTGTCAACATATCAGGTCAGAACACTATGAACATGGTGAAGGTGCCTGACTGCCGGCTAGCAGACGAGCTGGGGGGCCTATGGGAGAACTCCCGCTTCACCGACTGCTCCCTGTGTGTGGCCGGCCAGGAGTTCCAGGCCCACAAAGCCATCTTGGCAGGTACAGACACACAGATGGATGTATCCACACATCCTGTCTTCATTTTGTTTATGATTTGAAAGGAGGGTTCAACTGATTGACATTACCATCTTTCACAGGCCCTAATGGGCTCAATTTCATCTCATACTAGCCTACCTGGAAGGGGGCTAATTAGTGCTCCAAAGTTCACAGATATTTTGAAGGGAAATAATACTGCAATATTTTATATCCAAAAGTTAGCAATATTTTGGCAGGCTAAATTAAAGCTAAGCTAACTCCAGAATAATTGCAAAGATGTAATCAACAAGAGAAAGTTGACTTATTTACTGCAATTGAATATCAGGCCCAGATGATGGCTATCAGCCTCATTCATTTACTAATTATCGGTATTGGCCCTGGAAACCCGATCTAACCTTAATTGAAAGGTTGCCAGTTGCCAGGGAGATTTTGGCGGGGTGTTTGTTGCTCTCCCAGCCCTCGCTCTCCCCTCCCCTCAGCAACTGTTGTCAAGGTACCCTTGAGCAAGGCAGTCGACCCCAGTAACTATAGAATATTGCTCTACTTAAGACTGTTTTCCTAGTCACTTAACTGGTTAAATAAAGGTTATATAACACAACTATTTTTGTTTCTCGTGAACACAATTAAGGCTGTCACTCAACCTCCATCTCTCCCACACACAGTGTTTTCACAATATCCCTTTCCTGTTGTCCCTTTCAGCACGTTCCCCCGTATTCAGCGCCATGTTCGAGCATGAGATGGAGGAGAGCAAAAAGGTGAGACCAAGTCCCCATCCTCCTCTTTTTATTCTCTTGGAGAATAAAATTCTCAGTTTCTTCCTTAATGGTTCTGCTACCCAAAAGTTTGAATGTGCTTTTTGGGGGTGGATAAAGTGAGTTACAGATTGTGTGTTGTCAAATGGCTACGGCACAAAGCTATTTGATGAAACTGAATGAGAGTGCTCCTGAAATGAAATCATCCTGCTGTATGTGGGGTCAGGACTCATCCTTTTGCCGTCAAAGCTGCTGTATCCCAGAATTGCTTTTCTTGTTTGTGTGTTTGTAACTGTGAGAAATGAAATTGTGGGAGATACTACCAACCGTTCTGTCCCCATGCTTTTACAGAGAAATGATGACAAAATCTTTTTCGAAACCAAGGTCATTTTTCAATTTTGTCTTTGTTTGTGGGGCAGCCTTTTAGAAAGAAATCAAGATCCAGAGTCTAATAATGCCATGGCTTCCCTGTGCAATCTTTAGCTAGGACACAGTGTCATAGATTCTTGCAGAAAGTGAACTGCAGCCTGCCACTAACGTAGCGTAGTGTTGCTAACGTACGTTGCCAGTGTAGATAACGTTGCTAATGTTAGCTTGGGTAAGTACATTGCTAACGTTAGCTTGGCTAACGCACGTTGCTAACGTTGATTATGTTTCTAACGTTAGCTTGGCTAACGCACGTTGCTAACGTTGATTATGTTTCTAACATTAGCTTGGCTAAAGCATGTTGCTAATGTTGATTATGTTTCTAATGTTAGCTTGGCTAATGTACGTTTTTACGTGTTAATCGCATGATGGGTTGTCATCAATCGCAATTAACACAAATTTTAAAAAAATACATTGCAAAATGCATCTGTATAGATGTGATGAAGAATTACATGCCAAAATGCTGAGGGGAAGTAATCATAAAAATGTATCGCTCACAGGAGTCTTCAGTAACATTGAATAGTGATCCATTTTGTGAATACATTTTTTTCTCTGATGGAACAATAGCTTTGTTGACACACAGAATTGGTTGGTGGGCTCCTTTGCAATGTGAACACCGCTAGCATCATTAGTAAAGACGTCATTAGCTCAGCCTGTAGACGGTGCTTTGAACTTGTTGCTTCATTGGAAAGACAGCTCATCACTGCAACATGCATACAACTGGGTTTACTCCAAAAGTCCATTCTGAAACCTCTGTATAATGAAATCTGCCATTCAGGGGATGTCTGGTTGCTCATTATTCTCCCGGTTTGCATGTCAGAGTTATCAGGAAGGTGAACACACTGCCCAGGGTGGCTTGCTTTTGAAGTTATGGGAGGAGGTTGGGGATGACATTACTGTCTTTCGGAGGTTGTGGCAGGCTCAATTTTAAAGCTAGAATGAAGATAGAAGTATCATTGGAAACTATCTTATCTTGAGGAATCCATTGGTGCCTTTTTATGCTAGCTGATCGTCGAAAGGATGAAATTGTACTCCGAAGCACGTAATTTAGTGGGTGAGTCTAAATAGTCCTCCATTTTATTTATTTATTTATTTATTTATTTATCTTTGTGGTTAATCCACATTATTTGTATGTGGTTGATTGTACATGGGCCTCATTCCAAACGACATAAAGTTTTACAAAGAGAACCTTAAAAGTCAATTTTTACACACACTTTTTATGAGCCAACTCCAAAAGCAAAGACTTGGCTTAGAAATGCAGGAGGAAAAAGTATCTGAACAAAGCGGCTTTGCTGGAAGGCGTGCTTTGGTTGAAATGCATTTTTGTTAGTGTTTTGATACTTGCCAACCTTACTGTCGGCTATCTCTCCCTGACAGAACCGCGTGGAAATCAACGACGTGGAGCCGGAGGTGTTTAAGGAGATGATGTGTTTCATTTACACAGACAAGGCTCCCAACCTGGACAAGATGGCAGACGACTTGCTGGCAGCCGCTGATAAGGTAACATTTAGCTTGTGTCCAAGGTCCACTAGAAATAACTGTGGCATTGTATTTTGATTACACAGTCAGGTTGAGTGTGTTTACATGCACATTACTATATAATCTTATTTGAATTGCTAAAGCAGTGGTTCCCAAGATCAAGTGTGCCGCAGAATTTTGAGACCACCCAATAATAATTAATAAATAAATTATAAAATAACAACATTTTGGATTAAAATATACATTTTAAATTCCATACATTTCAATGCAACTTAAATATTTGTCAGCAGTCACATATTTATAACTAGTTATAAATATTTCTATTTGAATGTGTGCTCGATTCACATTCTCAGTTTGATTTTTGTAACAGGAGGGGGAATTATTTTGTTGCACATCAAATGTCAGGACTCTTATGAATGACATCTATTTTGTGCTGCCAGAATGGACAGTTTTCTTGCACAGAGGCCAACCCAACCGGCTAACCAAAAGGAAGGCAGTCCACATCAAGTAAAAAGAGCAAATATATAAGTTTCACACTCGCAGTATAATGACAATTATTTCACGCATGGTTACTTGGACTGTCTGTCTTGAGATGTCAGTAGCCCTCAACCCAAGTGCGTCATCTGCAGGAAAACTTATGTTAGCTAACTTGGCTAATGCCATCTGATGCCAACAGTGCTGCCAGTGTCAAGTAAGTGGAAGAGGCTCTTGAAAACAGAGCATCCCTTCATCTGCACAGCAGAATACAGGTGATTCCCTCTCTCACTGAAGTTGTGACTTTCTCAATAAAGTAATGAGACAGCTACGTTGTACTCAGTTTCTACAGTCCAGCAATATTAGCAATACTTTCACTTTTGTGAACCTGTGGGGGAAAATGCGGTCTGTAAACCGCTGACTTTTCAGCTGGAAGTCCCGTAATTGCAAGACATTGTCGACAGACTACCTCTACCTGTCTGTATCCGAAATATTTCCACACAGCTGACGTTGCATTTCTTTTTGCAACCCAATCTTCCTTTTCAGTGTTTTTTTTCTCCTGTTCCTTACTCATTTTCAGGTTGTAGGCTACAACATTGGTGTGCCTTGATGTTGGCAATCACTGCGTTAGAGTATTCTTTTTCTTTGACTCAAACTATGTAAACAGCATATCCTGTTTACAACATAGCTGGGATGAGCTCATTCAGTCTGTGAGATGTCTGAATATGACAGCTGGGGTATGCCAATATTAGCGGGGATACTGAGGCATGCGAACATATCACATGAAAGGGGAATGTCACCCATCTTAAGAATTAGCATTATGTTATTCCTGTGCCCCAGGACTGTTGATATTTGTGAGCATGCACCACCAAAGGAAGCTAGAAACCAAAGGAAGAACCCTCAAATTTGCCTCATGGGGAATGGATGTCAAATGCTCCACGTGGAATGGGGGAATGAGGCTCTGACCAATCGGACGAGCTCAAAGGGAATTTCATTGGAATAAGCACGACATTTAGTGGTTCGTCTACATGGTCCTCACTGCCGGACCATGTTGAATGAGGACCGCATAAATTCAACCACTAAAAGTGCTCATTCCAATTAAATTCTTAGCTTATCTGATTGGTTAGAAGGGAGAGCCTTGCTGTGAAACTTTGGAGTGGAATATCTCCGCACTACTGCCACTCTGATCAATGAAACTCACTCACATTAGACTGAGTCTGTGTGTCCACGTATGTTTTGGAGCAAAATAAAAAATAAAAAATAAAAATGGTTGAAAATCTTGCATGTTGTAGCTTTAACTGGTAGATAGAAAGTGCTAGCCAGCTACCTTTTTAGAACATTCCATAACCCATTTTGAAGCTGTCAATGTCTTTTTTACATTTGTATTTAATTTTTTACTTTTTTTGTAGAAAAATGGAAAAGTGGGTGTGTATTAACAGTTTAATCTGAAAGTTGTGAAGAAATTATTCTTGTTTTATTCTTGATTGATGGATGCATGGACAGATAGATAGATGGATAAATAGATAGATAATCAGACTTTATTGAATCCCGTGGATAAATATGGTTAGTCACTTCAGCAGCTAGAAACAATATACCTCACAAGATGAGACAAAGCCATAAAAAGGTTGCTGCATGACATGTCATACCTACCATCAAAATAAACTATACAGCTGTGGAAAAACAAATAAAAATAGAGGTGAAAATAACACTCAATCAAACAACCTACAACAATCTGGTAAATAACTATAAACATAGTCCTGTTCAGCGTCTACCCTCCTCTCCCTCGTCTGGCAGTATGCTCTAGAGAGGCTGAAGGTGATGTGTGAGGACGCCCTGTGCACCAGCCTGTCTGTAGAAAACGCAGCCGAGATCCTCATCCTGGCCGACCTGCACAGCGCCGACCAGCTCAAAACACAGGCCGTGGACTTCATCAATTAGTGAGTTCAAAGAAAGGGACTGTGTATGTGTATGTGTGTGTGTGTGTGTAGAAGGGGTTGGAATCTTTGGGGATCTCGCAATTCAATTTGAATAAGATTCTTGGAGTCACAATTTGATTTTAAGTCAATTCTCAATTCATTGCTATTATCTGAGCAATTCAATAGATGAGATTCTAGAACGCTATTAACCTTTGTGTTACAAAGCTTGTATATTGTGTGTCTTTCTGTAGGATTTAGGCAACACACACACACACACACACACACACACACAGACACCTATAATGTGTAGGCAATTGGCATTCTCCAACCCTTATTCCAGGTTCATCAAGCCCACAGCATCCACCACACACCTCTCTCTCTTTTTTTTCCTCTGACGCACAGTCGCTTAATGTCCCAGTTCCTTTTTGGAGTGGTCCGTGTGGTGTTATTAAAACGTCCTCTGGCTCTTAGAGGGGTCAGGACAACCTGACTGCCATGGGTCTAGTCAGTTCTTCGGTGGAGTGGTCCGTGTGGTGTTATTAAAACGTCCTCAGGACAACCGGACTGTTTGGTCTACTGAGTTCCTTGGTGGAGTGGTCCGTGTGGTGTTATTAAAACGTCCTCGGGACAACCTGACTGCTTGGTCTAGTGGCACTCCACTAATGTAGATGACTGGGTGATGCTTGTTATCAACATGCTGTGTGTGTGCGTGCGCATGTTGTTTAAAAAAACACAATATTTTCTGTTTCCCTTAGCAGGGCTCCAGACTAACTTTTCTGGTGCTTTCTCAGTTGGTCGCACCAGCATGTGATTTGGTTGCACCCCAGAGCATTTATCATTATATGGAAACATAATCGAGACACACGGACACACCCCTTCCCTTTTACATGGGCGTGTTCAACCTCAATATGGCCAATTAGGATATTGGACAGTCTTCCATTATCAATGACAGGGGCATAGACAATCTCACATTCTTTGGTGGAGACGTCGGTGGCACCATCTATCATAAATGATAGGTAGGGGGCGAAGGCAATTTTGTCACCAGTCTTTCCCCGGAGGCTGTCTGATATCACTCCTGTAAACTGGGGACAGGACATGTCGGTGGCAGAGGTTGGATTCACATTCAACCCTTTCTTCTTCATTAGTGTGATCTGGGATTTGAATTTTATGAACAGGAGTTCCTCTTTCACTATGTTATAGGCAGTGTTGAACCCGATGACCATTTCATTCTCCTCCGTTGAGTGATTAGTCTCATCCAACTGCTGAAAAGCAGTCAGGAGGGGTTCAGTGTTTCAGGAGGGGTTCAGTGTTTCAGGAGGGGCTCAGTGTTTCGAGTCATGCATCGGTCCCTGCAGGTTTTGTTTCTCTTACTGTCGTTGTGCAACTTCAAAGTCTCAAGCTAAACTGTGTTGACCCGGTAACAAGTTTAGAGTTGCCTGCAATGAACAGGCCACATTGCCTACAATACACACACAGCATAGCTTTCCCCTCGTACCACAACCACGGGTACTGCGTTAGCCACTATGGTTAAAAGTAGTACTTTTTCTTCATCACTGGCTCAGTCGGTCTCTCCCTGCCTGTACTTTCATCCTCAGTGGCATCCGAGTTGGAACCTCTAGCTGGCTCTCCCTCCCCACCGGCCTCCTCCTCTCTCGTCATTTTGCTTTTTAAAAATAATCAGTTATAGGCCGCTTCATTTTTGGAACACGGTAACAGCTAAACGTATTGTTTCGTAGAGTTCTGTGTCCTCGACTTTGGAGAACGTGAATCCCATGCACTCGCACGAATGCGACGACATGAAATCTTGACTCGCACACTCTCTTTTTGCTGTTTGCTGTTTGCATGTGCAACCATTTTGGTCACAGTCTGGAGCCCTGCTTAAGGATGCACCAGCACTTAGACTGGTAGGAGATATCGTGCTTATACCTGGTCAAAACAGGGTATCTGTATCGAGACGGTTTCCCCAATACTAAAGTCTTAATACGAAGAACCATGTGTAATAAAGCAAAGCAACTTTTTATTTATTTATTTGCATTTTTGGCACATAGAAGCATGATTGATCCTACTAATTAAGAAAAATGTATTATATCTCAATCATTTTTGTCAAATGGCCCCAAACTAATGGACTCAGTAAAAGTAATGGATCGGATCCATACTCTGTATCAGACAGTTCTTCAGATTTAGGAGCCCCCACATATGTATCATCACTTCATGGCTTGTATATAATCCAGATTGGCAGATTGCCAGAACACATGCTGAAGAAGGGCATCTTGCCCACAACGTCCGTGTGGCAAATATTAAAAAGTTGAATTGGAGTGCTGTCCTCGTCTCGTTTCTTTTGTATATAATCAACACATCTTTCCTGGTCTTTAATCTTTTTTTTTCTCTCCCTTCTCTGTCCTCCTCCGTCCAGCCATGCTGCAGAGGTGATGGAGACGGCGGGCTGGAAGTCTATGGTGGCGTCCCATCCACACCTGGTGGCCGAGGCCTACCGCTCCCTGGCCTCCGCCCAGTGCCCCTTCCTGGGGCCCCCGCGCAAACGCCTCAAACAGTCCTAACAGAACAACGCGGCAAGCATCCCCACACACACACACCGATTTCCCCCCTCGCGCACGCAGGGACAACCTCTCCCCAAGCTGTTACCTACCTACCTACCTACTTCCCTGCCCCCCCCCCCTTCCCCCTCCCCCCCTCTCTCCCTCCC